>VMDO01024113.1:0-30339 GCA_007922755.1 Pedetes capensis
CTGCCCGCTGCCAGCGTGACTCTCCTAACTTCCCCTTCTCTGGCTCCGGGCAGCTCCATTGCACCCCGCTCCTGGCCTGGGCTCCAGTACCATGTCCTGCCCTGTCCTTTGCCCCTCAACCCCAGTGTGACCAACGCCCCTGTCTCGTGGGACAGCTTGCTAGCACTTTCCCCCCTTTAAGAGATTGACTGCAATTTCTATAATAACATCACATTAGCCAGAAATTAATGTCCTCATTAAGATAGCAATTAGGCGCATTAGCGTGGCAATAAAGGCAGAGCTTATGAAATAATTGCTAGTTCCAAAATGCCTTTAATTTAGTATTTTATATTGCGCTATGTTATTAATTTTTTTCCCTCGGCAGAAGATAATAAGAAATGTTTGAATTGCGGGGAGGTTTAAAATTTGAAAGAAAAAATTATTTTTAAAAGGAGAGCGATGAGGATCTCTATAGACAGAGGATCTCTCTTCTGCTCAAGCCCCTTGCTGGTCTCGAGTCCAGGGGGCGATGGAGTGAACGTGGTGACAGGTAGGACCGTGTTCCTAATCCCGGGCCATGTCAGCCCAGCCTGGCGTTCGGATGAGGCTGGAGTTGGGCACGTTTGGTCCCAAAGGCGGAAGTGATGCTGGGTTTCTTTGACCTAAATAATCACACCTGTTTTCTCGTGTGGTGGGCGAGTGAGGCTCTGTTTCCTGAATTCAAATGTGTTCATCAAGCCGCGCGTGGTGGCACCTGGGTGCAATTCCAGCACTTGGGAGGCTGAGCCAGGAGGATCTCTTGCAAGTTCAAGGACAGCCTGGTCTACATTGTGAGTTCCAGGCCAGCCGGGGCTACGTGGATGGAGCCTGTCTCACAAAAGAATAGGAAAGGAAAAAAGAAAGAAAGAAGGAAGAAAAAAAAAGAAAAGATAAGAAAAGGAAAGAAAAAGAAAAAAAGAAAGAAAGAAAAGAAAAAAAGAAAAAGAGAGAGCCAGGTGCAGTGGTGCACACCTGTAATCCCAGTGACTCGGGAGGCAGAAGCAGGAGGATCGCAAGTTTGAGACCAGAGGCAGTCTATGCAATTTAGTGAGACCCTGTCTCAAAAAGTAAAAAAAAAATGGGCTGGGGGTGCAGCTCAGTGGTCTGGCACTTGGAAAGCAGGCAGGCACGAGGCCCTGGACCCAACCCCCAGTACTACAAAAAAAGAAAAAGAAAAAAGAAAAGAAAAAGAAAAAGAAAGAAAGAAAGAGGAAAGAAAAGAAAAGAAAAATAAGGCTTGGTGGTGCAACTTGCGAGGCCAAGGCAAGAGGATTGTGAGTTTGAGGCCAGAGGCCGCCTGCATCACTCAGTGAGACCCTGTCTAACGGTAAAAAGTAAAAAAATGACCTAGAGGTTCAGCTCAGTGGGAGAGCACTTGCAGAGATAACATAAGGCTTGGGTTCAGTCTCCCAGTACTGGAGGAAAAAAGCAACAAACTTTCATTGGATGTTTTTTTGGTACATATGGCTGGTCCCTGCCATGGAGGGCTGCCCAGCCTCCTGGAGGAGACTTATGTACCCCTGGGAAAAGCCATGATCAGCTGGGAACAGGCTATTTTGCATCTCATAATGAAATCGTGGATCTAGACCGTGATCCTCGGTAGATGGTAAAAACCTTAGAGGAAAAGTGAATGAGGAATGTTTTCACCCAGGGCTCTTCCACCCCCCATAAACCATGAGTCAACCTGAGCTTCTAAACTGGCGGTGATGTAGCCTCCAGTGGGAGCAGTGAGGGGTTGGTGAGGGACTACAGGGGAGGCCTACAGGGATAGGGTCTCAGAGGAAGGACAGACCTGTAGGAAGTGAAGGAGGGTTCCTCCGTGAATATCTAAGGGCTCCAGGCCGAGGGAACAGCAGGTGCAAAGGTCCTGCGGCAGGAAGGAGCTTGGGAAAATGTGAACATCAGCCAGGAGGCTGGAGTGGCTGAATGGAAGTGAGACAGGGTGACATGGGAGAAGTGTTAAGGAACGAAAGAACAGGGGAAGAGCCCCAAAGAAGTGAAGGAGATCACAATCCAGGGCCCCCCGAATCCGAGGCCAGTGCTTCTGTGGGGAAGGGCAAGTTCTGCCCAATGCACACCTGCGGCTCTTGGGGTCCTTGTCAGCAACTCCCCCACCCTGTGGCTCAGTGCAATCAGCAGTGCTTCTGCACTGCGGCCTACAGACCAGCAGGCGGTTATCTGGATCTTAGCGGGTGCAGCCTCCTGTCTGTGGGCAGCTGAGGGCCTGGGAGACGCACTCTGCCAGGCCAGGCTCTTTCACACGTGGGGGGCTCGGCTGGGTGTAGGGCGGTCTAGATGGTCCAGGCTGGGGCGCAGGGCTCACGCTTGGCCATGCGGCAGACACTGAGCAGACCCTCGTAGGACCTCCTGGAGGTCTGCAGCAGGACCGCCTGTCACTGCCTGTTTACTTTTTTATGACAGGGACGCGCAGTGCAGTGGCTGACCCCCTCGACTTGCTATGCAGCCCAGGCTGGCCTGCAACTCGGGATCCTCTCGCCTCTGCCTCCGCAGGGCGGAGATCACAGGCGTGGCCACAGCTCAAGGCTCCGCCCCAACCTGGAGATGAGATCTCGTGAAGTTAAGACAGGGTCTCGCGAGACCCACACTGGCTTGGAACTCGATCCTCCCACCTCAGCCTCCCGAGCGCTGGGATCCCAGGCGTGGCCACCGCGCTGTGCTGCCTGACACTTCTGTTGCAATCCATGGGCCAAAGCTGATCGATGGACACGCCCACTTTGAAGGGGTGTGTGTAAGTAGGCTCCACCTCCTGGTGGGCGGAGCCACACAGTAAAGAAAGACTGTAGATCCTGGTTGGTAGAGTGGGGGCTAATTGGAAAGCTTTGCCAGCCTCTATTTCCCTTGAGCCTTTGATTATGGCTCCTTGTCCCTTCTGGGTACCCCAAGGCGTTCTGTGGCTCTCCACGCCCGCTGGCCTCGGCCGCTCTACAAGTTCCTCTTGGCCCTGTTTGCTCTTGACCACTCAAGGAGGTGCAGCCTGCGTTCAAAACCCCAAATTCCTGCCAACGTTTCTCTTCTTTCTTCTCATCGGAGGGGACCAGGGCTGGAATCTTGTATTGAAATAATTGGTCTCCTAATAGCAAATGGGGGAGATGGACCCGGCAACCTGCTCCCAAAAATCAATCCGCCACTGAAAGCCCTGTGAGTAGCAGAGAAGCACTGACAATAGTGTTTCGCCTGTTGTACGTTCGTAGGGTCCCTATGAGTCGGATAGCGACTAGAGGGCACTTAACAAAAACAATAGCAAATGGAGAGTCGATGTCTGTTAAGGCAGGGCAGAAGTTACTCCCTAGGGCACCCGGTACTCAAGGAGAAATGGAAACTCACAACTGGCTGGAGCCCACTCAGTGCCCTCTTGTGCAGTGTCCATCCTCAGCAACCGTGCGGATGCTCCCTGATTCAGGGACTAGCCAGGAAAAGGGAGGAGGAAAAGAAATGGAAAGCGATGTCACTGGAAGCCGGAGCACCCTGTCACTCTAACTTTGGGATCAGTGAAGGACCTTCCTCAAACCCCTGACTGACCCCACGGGGAGCTGCAGGTCAGCAACCCAGACCACCAAGGCAGGACCAGAGTGCGTGAGGGAAGCGGTGGAGGATCTCAAGATGGGGGGGGGCAGGTGAGGAGGAGGGTTGGTCTCCACCTCCATCCTACATCCTGGGGAAATAAAGTTGGGTTCTTGGTTACCATGGCGACTGCCACAAAGACTTTTGGGGGGGTGGGGACACTGGGGATTGGGAAGAAACAATTTGCTCTCAAGCTTTGGGGAGGCGGCACCAGAATCAGAGCGAACCGGGCCAGGGTAAAGTGGGTCCGGGAGCCTGGAACCTTCCAGGGGCCCCCCGACATCCATCCACAGGGAGCAGATCTGGGGGGGAGAGGCCCACGTGGAAGCCCTCACTTCAGGGGCCGCCCCTGCACCCGAAGCCTTTTGCACCCAGCGTGAAATCTTTTGCACTTGGTGTCTCGTGGAGGGAAGGGAGGAGGCGGGGCGGGGCGTCTACACAATTCTTTTTTTTTAATTTCCAATTCTGCCTGGGGGTATAGGCACTGGCTGGGGAGTCAGCACAGGCCTGGCCCCATCCCACCTCCCCCAGACCCAGAAGAGGTCCAGCCTCCTCCTGGGCCCCTTCCCCCGCAGCCCCCTCTGGCTGGGATGGGAAATCTCGACACCCAGGGTGTGGGGAGGAGGACGGATTTAAATCTTTAAGCCCTGCGCTCCCTCTCGGTTTCTTAAACCTGCAAGAAAGCGAGAAGGTAGAATGTGTGGCGGCTGAGGGCTTTTTTTCTTTTTTCTTTCGTTCGTTCTTTTTTTTTTTTTTTTAATCTGTTAATAAAACGCAACTGAATCAAATCCGCTCCGAGGGAAGGGGGGTGCGGGGAGGCAGGGGCCGTGGTGTTTGCAGAAGTTGGAAATTTAATAAGAAGGAAAAATAAAAATAGCCACTGTGCTGGAGAGAGAGAGTGTGTGTTGGAAGAAGGCGGCCGTGAGTCCCGTGGAGACGTGCGGAGGGAAGATGGGGAAGGGGCTAGGGCAAGTGAGGGACTCTTCTGTCTGGAGCGGTGGGAGGAACTCCAGGAGGTAAAAGGAAGTGGGAAAAGGTTAAGGCATCACCCCAAGTGGCCTGGTTCCCTGGCTAGGGAACACCTCAACAGCTGGCTATGGAAGTCTAGTGACATTATTTGGTCTTCGAAGTGTTCTCGGCCTCCTGAACTGCTCAGGAGGTGGCTCACACAGCCAGGACAGCCAAGACCAGTTGTGCAGGTTGCTCACTGCACAAGAGTGGTGGCCAGAGGTGGCTCGAGCCACCCCACCCTGCATCTCCCCAGATTATAGGATAGCTTTTAAAGAGCCACACAGGAAGGGAGGAAACACTCAGCCAAGAATAACTAGATAGGACAATGAGGCCTGTTAAGTAATGGCATATTATTGAGCTATGAAAAGAAATGGGGCTGGGATTTAGCTCTGTTGGTAGAGCGCTGCGCTGCCGTCTCTGAGGTCCCGAGTTCAATTCCCAGCACCACAAAAATGGGAGAAGGACCTGGCAACCCACTCCCAAGGCAATCCTGAAACAGCCACTGAAAACCCTATAAAAGATGAAATACGAACACACAACCCGGGTGAACCTTGAAAACATGATGTGGAGTGAGAGGCCTGGGGGAAATGGTCACATGGGCTGTGATCCTATTTACAGGAGGTGCCCAGAGCAGGTGGGGTCACAGTGACAGGAAGCAGATTGGTGTCTGCCAGGGGTTAGAGGACGCAGGACTGAGGAGCGAATGCAAACGGACAGCTGCTTTCCTGTTTTGGTGATGAAACCGTTCTGAGCAAGACAGAGACAGTGGCTGCCCTGTGCGAGTATCCTAAGCGCCACTGAATTCTACAACTTTTATTTTTTATGTTTTTGAGGCGTGTTTCACTTTGTTGCCCAGGCTGGCCTCGAACTCCTGGGCCCAAGCGATCCTCCTGCCTCAGCCTCCCAGAGTGGCTGGGGCCGTAGATGTGCGCCACCCTGCCTGGGCTGCCTTAAACATAGTTATGTTTTAGGATCTGTGAATTTCACATAAAAATGCCGGGGGAGGAGCCGCTGGGCCCCTGCACCTAGCTCGGGACGCCTTCTGCAAGCCCCGCCCCCAGCCCCGGATGCTGGACAAGCCCAGCGCAGAGCAGCTCGGAGCTGGCTGCAGCCGGAGGGGGCCTCTGGGAGTAGCCAAGTGGAATTCAATCAGTCATTCACTCGACAAATATTTACTGAATGTTTATTTCATGCCAGGGGCTGTGAGGGGCAGGGATGGAAGAAGCCCCCCGTGCCTTGAGGCGGCCTCGCCAAAGGCCAGACAGACAAACAGATTCAAAAGCCCACAGTGCGGGATATGAGGTCGCCATCCGGGAACAGAGAAAAAGAAAACCAGTTAGAGGTGGGCAGGGGACCTCACTCCAAAGGACTTTCCTCCTCCTCTTCCTCCTCCTCCTCCTCCTCCTCTTCCTCCTCCTCCTCCTCCTCCTCCTCCTCTTCTTCTTCTCCTTCTCCTCCTCCTCCTCCTCCTCTTCTTCTTCTTCCTTCTTCTTCATCTTCCTCTTCTTCTTCCTCTTCCTCTTCTTCTTCTTTTCTTTGTTTGAGACAGTGTCTGGCTATGTACAGAGCCCCCGCTGGCCTCAAATTCATGATCCCAGGTGTGTGCAACAATGCCCAGTATTTTTTTTTTTTCCACTCGGGAGGCTGAAGCAGGACTATGAGTTCGAGGCCAGCATGGGCTGCGAAACCAGACTCCCATCTCTGAAGACAGAGGGCTGGGGTTCCAGCGCAGGGGTGGCGTGCATTCGCACACCACTACAAAGGGGGAAAAAAAATTTTTTTTCCAATTCTGACTTGGCGGAGCCCCCAGATGTGAGACGCCCAGAGCATAACGCCCCGTCCAGTCCTCCCAAGAGCCCCCAGTGTTGGATTTGTATGGCCAGTACGTGACAGTCACAGCCACAAAGCCTAGGTAAGACAGATTATACAGCAGATGCTGTGGCCTGCCTGAGCTCATTGAATCCACACAGTGATGGAGAACATTGCTGTGATTGCCTTTTGTACAGATGGGGAAACTGAGGCACAGAGCAATGAACAAAGGGGCTCCTGGAGTTGGTAAGAGGCAGCTCATTGGATCGGAGCCCAGGACGCCAGCCTGTGTGGACCAGGACAGGTGATCAGGCCCCAGGCACCTCTCCCGGGTGTGTGTGTGTGTGTGTGTGTGTGTGTGTGTGTGTGTGTGTGTGCAGAGCCTGTGAGCCCAGGCCCCCCATGCTGGGGTCTCCAGGCCTCTGGGCCTGCGCCCGTGGTGCCTGTGGCTCAGGCCCCGCAGAGAGGCCGGAGCCCCGCGGAGGGTCTCAGCGCCAGGGAGCCCTGTTGGCGGGTGATGGATGGTTTAATATCTCGCGCTGCGACCCGGGCCCCTCGTCTCCCACTCTGCGGCGGGCGGCCCTCAGCGAGAGGCAGAGATGGGCTAATTCGATTACCAAAAAGAGAGCAAAAATTCCAGAGAGAGAGAGAGAGAGAGAGAGAGAGAAAGGGGAGCGGCTCAGAGCAGAAGGGGAGCTGGGAGCTGGGTGGGAGGAGGGAGGCAGATCCCCGAATTCTGTCGAGGGCCTTGGGGCTGCCGCAGACTAGAAGGAGTGGAGGAGGAGAGGAGGAGGGCCGCAGACTAGAAGGAAGGACCAAGATGGAGGCCGGCAGGGGGCAGAGGGCTCCAGCTGCTGGGGTCTAAAGCCTTAGGTCATTTTCCCGCCTGGTGCAGCGGATGGAACTCAGAGACTGAAGCAGGCTAAGCCAGCACTTTACCACTGAGCCACACCCCCAAGCCCTTCAGGACTGTTTTTTTGTTTGTTTGTTTGTTTGTTTTGTTTTGATTTTTTGTTTTCGGTACTTGGGGATTGAACCCAGGATCTCATGCCTGCTAAGCAATTGCTATACCACTGCGCTGCACCCCCAGCCCCTTTTTTTCTTTTTTAAAATTTTATTTTGAGATAGGGTCTCACCAAGTTTAACAGGCTGCCTCTGGCCTCGAACTTGCGATCCTCCTGCCTCGGCCTCCCAAGTTGCTGCGATGACAGGTGTGCGCCCTGGCGTCTGGCTTCAGACCATCTATGAGCCGGATTCATGTTTCTCTTTCCCTCTTTCTCTTTCTCCTTCTGCAACCCTTCTGCAACCGCATCCTAACTTTGCACTTCCTATCCTCCCACCTCCTCGCCCCAAACCTGGCTCCGCCCCAAAGCAGTCGCCTCTAAGCGTGTCCAGATCTCGGGCCTCGCCTTGGAGTCTGTTCCCTCCACAGCCTGCAGAGGACGCGTGTGAGCACCTGCGCCCGGCCACGCCCCCTCCAAACCCCCGCAGCCCCACCTCACAAATCTACGATTTTACTTTTAATTATTATTTAGGTATTCATTTTTCTTTTCAGATCAGGTCTTGAGACAGCCTGGCCTGGACCTCAAGATCCTCCTGCCTCAGCCTCGAGCGCTGAAATTGCAGATGTCCACCACCGTGCCTGGCCCCAATGGACAAAATCATCCTGACATTTCTTCCCACTCATCTCTGAGAACAGATCTTCCTGGGGCCCCTGGAAATCACAGGGTGATTTGTTTTCGATCCAAAATGAGAATATCAGCTGGACGTCATGGTGCAAACTTGTTGTAATCCCAGTATTTAGGAGGTTGAGGCAGGAGGATTGTGAGTTTGAGGCCAGCAAGGGTGGCATAGCAAGAGTTCATCTCAAAAAACCAAGAAAGAAAGAGAGAAAGAAAAGAAAAGGAGAGACACAGCGAGAAGATGCTGTCTATCAGGTAGGAGGTAGGCCCTTGCCATTCAGCAGGTCTGTCTTGATCTTGAAATTCCCAGCCTCCAAAACTGTGAACAATAACTTTTTGTTGTTTAAAAACCACTTCCAGAGCTGAGCATGGTGCCACGCGCCTGTCATCCCAGCGATTCGGGAGGCTGAGGCAGGAGGATTACAAGACTGAGGCCAGAGACAGCCTGTGCAATTTAGCGAGACCCTGTCTTGAAATACAAAGTAAAAAAAGGAATGGGGTGCAGCTGGTGGTAAAACGCCTGCAAAAACATGCGTGAGACCCTGGATTCAACTCCCTAAGACAGAAAAAAAAAAAAAAAATCCACTCAATAGGTGGTATTTTGTCAATAGGAGCCTGAACCGACCAAGATAGGGGCCTTACTGTTACTGCAGCCTCACATTGGCCTTGACTCATACACACCCATGAAAAAGAAAGGCTTCCAAGTCAGGTGTGCTGGCACAAGCCTGTAATCCCAACACTCGGGAGGCTGAGGCAGGAGGATTGTGAGGTCAAAAGAGCCTAGGCTATATAGCAAGACTCTATCTCAAAAAACAAGAAAGAAAGAAAAGAAAGAAGAAAGAAAGAAAACGAAAGAAAGAAAAGAAAGAAAGGAAGAAAGAAAGAAAAGCAAGAAAGAGAAAAAAAGAGAAAGTCTTTCTTTGTCCACTCTTTTTGTTGTTGTTGTTTTGTTTTGTTTTTGTTTTTGTTTTTGCGGTATTGGGGGTTGAACCCAGGGCCTCACGGCTGCATGCTTTGCAAGTGTTGGACCACTGAGCTGCGCACCCAGCCCTGTTTTTTTTTTTTTTTTTTTTTTTTTTTTTTTTTTTTTTTGTTACTTTGTGAGACAGGGTCTCGCTAAATTACCCAGACTGCCTCTGGTCTCGAGCTTGCGATCCTCCCGCCTCTGTCTCCCGGCCGCTGGGATTACAGGCGTGCGCCACCGCTCCCGGCCTTCATCCACTCTTGTAGGGATTCAACGAGGTTGTTGTTAGGAGCGGTGGAGTCATGTCCGACTCATGGCAACCTTTATAGGGTTTTCAACGCTGACTATCTCAGGATTACCTCGGGAGTGGATTGCCACGTCCTTCTCCCATTTTTGCAGTGCTAGGAATCAAACTCGGGACCTCAGAGACTGCAGCGCAGCGCTCTACCGACTGTGCTAAATCCCAGCCCATTCAATGAGGTAGTAGTATATATAAAGCCCTCAGCATGTGCCTGGTATGGCACACAGTAGGTGCTCTATAAATGCTCAATGTGCCTGCATCCCCACTTTGGGTTTGGGATACCCTGGGTCCCCACATTGCCTTGGGGTGTGAAAAGCCAGGGGCATCCCTGAGGCAGACGAGGCCGGGAGAGTGTGTGGCCACTGCTGCCTCACCCTCTGCCTGCTGCCCCCCACATTCTGCAAGTGCCGGGTTCTGTACCCTGGGAGCTGATCTCCAGTGCCACCCTGTTGGGCTGTCTTCCCCTCTGGCTTGGGGATGGATGCAGCCAACAGCAGGCCCCAGGGGAGGGTGGAGGATGGGAAGAAAGAAAGCCCACGTCCGTCAACCTTCCGTTGCACAGTCCCTCGCCCTCCAGCTTCTCGTGGCTGGGTCTGGTGACATCCTCATGCCCCTTCCTGCGTATCTTGTTCCCCAAAACCTGTCACATCCCTTCCTCAGAAACTTCCCCACTGCCCCTCTTGAGCCCACATCTGTCCTTCCCACCAGTGCCGGACCTGCCCGCTGCTCAATGCCCAGAGCCTGGGCCATCATCTCGCAAAACTTCTTCGCAGCCCGCTCTGACCGCCAAGGGGTTAACAATATCCACTCCGCCCAGGCAATTTTGCTAAGCTGGTGTCAGGGGGAGAAAGGGAGACGCCAGAGAGCTCACAAATGAAGCAAATTGCTGAAAATCGGATTTTTCCTGTCTTATCTAGGAGCCACAAGAGAGGAAAAGAGATTGCAATTTCTGCTGTAACTTTCTCACGCGGCCCACGTTTGGGGCAGGAGAGTGGCGGGAAGCAGGGAGGAGCTGGAAGAGAAATAGAGGGCGAGGTGGAAGCAAGAAGGGAAAGGAGGAAGGAGAGAGGTGAGATGCACAAAGAAACAGGGAAACCAGGTGCGGTGGCTCATGCCTGTCATCCCGGCCACTCGGGAGGCCGGGGCAGGAGGATCGCAGGTTCGAGGGCTGAGGCCGCCTGTGTAACTTAGTGACATCCTGCCTCAAAGTAAAAAGTAAAAAGTGGGTCAAGGGTGCAGCTCAGTGGCAGAGCACTTGAGAAGTAAGTGTGAAGCCCTGGGTTCAACCCCTAGTACCACAAAAACACTGAGGCTTCAAGTTCCTTCAAGCCCTCGGTTATTATTGTGGATGAGTGCTGTCGACTTGGGTCCTACTCATAGTGACCCTCATGGGGTTTTCAATGATTGGTTGTCTTATGATTATTTTCCTAAGTAGACTGCCACATCCTTCTCCCATTTTTGCAGTGCTGGGGATGGAACCCAGGTCCTCAGATAGTGCAGAGCAGTACTCTACCAACTGAGCTAAACCCCAGCCCCCTTAAGCCCCAGTAGGGAGAAAAAAAATAGCAGAATTGGTTTGGGGGACTGGAATGTTGGGGGTTCGGAAGGTAATTATTGTCCAGTCTCGATAAGCAGAGGCAGGCTGACACTTTAAGCTGCCATAGATGTACTAAGCATTAAGTTTCAGACCTTGGCTGCCAGTAATGAACTTCTCACTTCAGACAGACCTGAGCCCTACCCTGGCTGGGGTCTCCTGTTGATCTTGAAGCTGTCGCTCCAAGTCCTGGGTTCCTTCACCAAGAACTACCTTGGCCTCTTTTGGATTAGTGAACCAACTGGCCTCAGTTTCACTGTTGACAGAAGGGGAATGTAATTTGTAACAGTCAGGACAGTCAATGCTGGGTAACAAACTGTCCCTCAGAAAGCTCAGGTTGCTGAGCTGGGAGAGGCTGTTTTTGGAGTCCTGACACACTGCCTGCCAGCAATCTGAGAAAACAGCCTGTAAAAACTCCTCCATTAAAAGATAAGTTCTGGTTTTGCAACAGGTCACCGTACGGGGTGGCCATTTCCAAATCTCTACTGCAGGGGCAAACAGCAAGCACAGATGTGGACACTTGGGGGCAGGGGGGGGGTATTGCAGGCTGAATCCAGGGCTTCGTGCGTGCTTTGCTAGTGCTATACCACTGGGCTGTGCCCCCAGTCCCTTTTTTATTATTTTGTTTTGTTTTGTTTTGAGACAGGGTCTCAGTAAGTTATGCAGGCTGCCTCTGGCCTCAAACTTGCAATCCTCCCGCCTTGGCCTCCTGAGTTGCTGGGATTACAAGTGTGCCCCACCATGCCCAGCCCAGTTGGGGACACTTTTGCAAACATATCCGCCTGTGTGCCTTTTACCCAGAGCCTAACAAGACAACGGGCCTGAACCAAAGCTGGCCTCTCCCAGCCTCCGCTTTCCTCATCCCGCGGGAGCCTCTCCCCTTTGTCCTTCTCTGCTTCCTGCCCCCACATTCCTGCAGAGCTGGAGGTTAATAAACTCATCACGGAGGAGAGAGAACGCATCCGCTGAGGTTTAATTACAGCAGAAAATTGGTCCAATCGGTATTTAATGTAGAGTAAGTGTTGAGTTAACTGGTCAGGGCAGGAAGAACTGAGGTGGGCCCAGAGGCGTTCCCAGCCCTAGCGGACCGATTTTCCCTGGGAAACTAAAGGGGCTGCGGTTGTGGCTCTCTGGGGACTGGAGCGGGGACCTCAGAGACCCTGGAAGACGACAGAAAGCAGCCCAGGAGGCAAAGAGGTGAGAAGATATTGCTTCAACCTCTGCTTGGGACTCGCTGCAGGTCTTTGAGGTCCAGTGGTTCAGCTCTTTGGCTTCAGGAATTTTCTCCGTTTGTAGTGGAGGACTGATGTACCGCTCTCCTAGGCAGCAGGCAAGGAAGCACTGGGGATCGTGTGAACGGGACTGGAAGGATCAAGGAGCACTCAGAGCTGAAAGCTGAACTTTCCAGATAAGTGACTCTGTGTACAACAGAACGAAGCACTCCCCAACGCTGCGCCACGCACACGAGCTTTTTATGTTTGAGCCCAGTGTTGCAGCCACTGTGTTTCTGCTCATTTGGAGTCACACCACATCAGCAAAAGGAGGTCCCAGGGGCTTCACTCCATTCCCATCATGAAGGTCGGCTGGATTTTGAGGAGGCAACTCTTCCCCAGTCATCTCTTGAATGCCTTCCAGCCTGGGGGGGCTCATTTTCTGGCACTGTATTTGACTTCTCTGCTATTCATAGGGTTTTCAATGGCTAATTATTTGGAGAGTGGGCCACCGGGTCCTTCTCCCTAGTTTGTCTTAGTCTGAAAGCTCAGCTGAAATTTGGGGATTAGGGGAGAGGAAAGCTCTGGGTCCCTTTTGTCAGCCACTCAGATCTCCCCAGAGGGGAGGTGATGAAGGGTATCATCCAAGAAAGTCAATGCCCGGGAAAGAAGAAACAGCTGGGCGTGGCGGCATAGGCCTGTAATCCCAGAGAGGCCAAAACAGGAGAGTCGCAGGTTCAAGGCCAGAGGCACCTGTGCCATTTAGCAAGACCCTGGCTCAACATAAAAATTAAAAAATGGGAGGGCCAGGCGCAGTGGCGCACACCTGTAATCCCAGCGGCTTGGGAGGCGGAGGCAGGAGGATAGCAAGTTCAAGACCAGAGGCAGTCTGTGTAACTTAGTGAGACCCTATCTCAAAAAGTGAAAAAAAAATGGACTGGGCATGCAGCTCAGTGGTCCAGCACTTGCAAAGCATGCAGGCGCGAGGCCCTGGGTTCAACCCCCAGTACCGCAATAAATAATAATAATAATAATAATAATAATAAACAAACAAAAAGGCGCTGGGGCTGCGGCTCAGTGGCAGAGCACTCGCCTAGCTTGCTCAAGGCCCTGGGCTCCACCTCGAGCAAAGGACAAACAGAAAAACAAAAAACCACCCAATGGGCACCTGGCCCAGCGGCTTCTTTGACGCTGCCTCAGTTTCCCCGCTTCACCCCCCACAAGCCTCACCAGATTCCTCCTGGCCCAGCCCTGCAGAAGCCCTGGCTCCCCGCTACCTGAGCTCACTTCAAAGGTGGGAAGAGAGGCCTCCAGGGCCCCTGGGCGCCCCCTGCGCAGCCAGCATCGCCCGAGGCCCGGGCCGGGCGGGTGAGAGCCAGGAGCCCTCGGCGGGCGCGGCCTCATTACCCGGCTCTACGGAGCCGCGGGCCCGGCGCTTCCTCCGGCCGCTTCGGCTTCTTTCAGGAGCGAAATCCAGGAGCCCAGGCGGGCGGTGCCCCAGCTGCTCGGCCCCCCTTTCCAGCCCGGGTGTGGGGGGCCCGGGGAGCCGATTCTGCAGGCCCAGAGGTGGAGCTAGGCAGGGGGATCGAGCTGGGCGGGGGTCCCCGGGCCGGGGCGCCTCGACCCTCCTCCGGGAGTGGGGGCGCAGCGCTAAACCCCCCAAACCCAGCTCGGCTTTCCCAGCCCTCTTGCGCGCCAGGCTAAACCCTGCCCCGGGGCCTCCCAGCCCGGCAAAGGCAGGAAATGAGAATTAAGGGGGATTTAGAGGCCCGCCCGCCTGCGGAGGGATTAGATGAGCTGGATGTAGGGGGGCTGGGCAAGAAGATCCCCTCGGGGGGCTCCTTAAGACCCGTGACCTGGAGAGGTAATTAGCAGGCTTGCTAGGGAGGGCCAGCTCGCGGTCAGCCCCTCCCCGGCAGTCCCTCTGCGGGGGCAAGGGGTCAGCTGCTTTGACTGCAAGGCTGCAGTTCAGAATCGGGGTCCACCTCCATGCCCCTCCCTCCCAGAGGCTCCCCGAAAACCCCAAGAGATCATTGTACTCATCCTTGCTCTCTTTTATTGAATGCTTGCTGTCTACCCTTTGCCTAGCTCCCTGGGTCCCCACCCTGGCTTTAGAAAGCGGTTGCAATAACAAGGGCTGCTTGCCAGGTGGAGAAACTAAGGCACGGGGAGAGGGGGCGCTGGTCCGAGGTCACGACACCGGATGCCCCCGGCATTTGGAGAACAGAGTTTCGGGATCGAGCTTTGTGGACTGCGCTTTTCCTTTGTTCGATTCCCACCCTCTCTCTGGAATTGGTGTTTTTAGGAGGCAAGGGGTCACCTTGGCACCCCCACCCTTGTTTTTGTCTGTTTTGTTTTGTTTTCTTGTATTATTTTTATGCCCAGGCAGGCCTCCAACTTCCCATCCTCCTGCCCCAGCCTTTGAAGCCCCGGGATGAGAGGCGTGGCCACGGTGCTCAGCTCCTCCTCCACCTGGAGATGAGATTTCAGGAGGTTGAGTCAGGGTCTCGCGAGGCCTGGAGCTCACGACCCTGCCGCCACAGCGTCTTGAAGGCTGGGATCCCAGGGTGGCCAGTGCGGGTGACTCCACACAGGAATGTCCTATCCTCTTCCACTTAGAATTCCAAACCAGTGGTTCTTCCAGCAATGGGAACCCCTCCTAGATAACTACTCTTACGCATAACACAGCATAGACAAGACTTTAGTAAGAACAAGCAGTTGAGACCAGACCTGTGATCCCAACCCTGAGGAGGCTGAGGCAGGAGGATGGGGAATTGGAGGCCAGCATGGACTACACAATGAGACACTGTCTCAAAATAAAAACCAAAAACACAAAACAATAAAAATAAGAACAAGCAGTTGGCAACAGCCTAAACTTCATTAACAGAGAGCAGGTTATATGAATTATGGTCCAGATTATGCGAAACGAGACTCCTCCCTCCCTCCCCAAAAGAAAAGAAAAGAAAAAGAAAAAATGTCAAAAACTATTGCAACTAGCCGGGCGCAGTGGCACACGCCTGTAATCCCAAAGGCTCAGGAGGCAGAGGCAGGAGGATCAAAAGTTCGAGACCAGAGGCAGTCTGGGTAATTTAGTGAGACCCTGTCTCACAAAGTAAAAAAATGGGCTGGGGGTGCAGCTCAGTAGTACAACACGTGCAGAGTATGCAAGTGCAAGGACCTGGGTTCAACCCCTAATTCCACCAAAAAACAACAACAAAAAAAAAAAAAAAAAAAAAAAAAACTATTGCAACTAGAGAGGATTGGGCTGTGGTCTCCAAGAAGATATGTTCAAGTCCTAACCCCAGTACTTATGCTTGTGACCTTATTTTGAAATAGTGTCTTTTTATTTTTTTCCCCCCTGTGGTACTAGAGGTTGAACCTAGGGCCTCATGTCTGCATGCTGGACCACTGAGCTGCACCCCAGCCCATTTTTTTACTTTTTGAGACAGGGTCTTGCTAAATTACGCAGACTGCCTCTGGTCTTGAACTTGCGATCCTCCTGCCTCTGCCTCCCAAGCCGCTGGGATTACAGGTGTGCGCCACTGCGCTTGGCTTGAAATAGCATCTTTGTGAAGGTAATTAAATTCAAGATCTGGAGATAAGAGCTGCGCACAGTGGCTCATGCCTGTGATCTCAGCTACTGAGGCAGGAGGATCACAAGTTCCAGGCCAGCCTGGGCCTCACCAAACCCTGTCTCAACCACAAGATCTTGTTTCCATGTGGGGGAGGAGCCGAGTACAGTGGCGGTATATACCTGTGCAGTGGCAGTATGTACCTGTGATCTCAGCACTTGGGAGGCTGAGGTGGGAGGATCACAAGTTCAAGGGCAGCCTGGGCAACTTAGTGAGATTCTGTCCAAAAAAAAAAAAATCTTGAGATGAGGTTACTTTGGGGTTTAGGGACTAAATCTAACAATTGGTGTCCTTATATGAGAGAGGAGAGGGACCCAGTCACAATGGGGTACACTTGTTCCCAGCTATAGGGGATGCTGAGGTGGGAAGATTGCTTGAGTCTAGGAATTTAGGGCCAGCCTGGGCAACATAGCAAGATCTTATCTCAAAAAACAAACAACAACAACAAAAACCCATTAGAAAGGATCGGGAGATTTGAGACATGGAGACCAAAGAACACCAGGAGCCGCCACAAGCTGGTGGAGACTGGAAGATTCTTCCCTAGGCATCTCTGAGGGCAGCCCACCCTGCCAACATCTTCCTTTCAGGTTTCTGGCTTCCAGAACTGTGAAATGGTATATTTATGTTGTTTTCATCCACCAAGCATGTGGCAATGAGCTGTAGTGCACTGAAAAACTAATACAATGATAAAAGTACATGTCAGAGCAACCCACACAATGAGGTATGATTTGTGCTTAAACGCACGTGTAAACGGGCCACTGGGCCACATGCCTGTGATCCCGGCACTCAGGAGGCTGAGGCGGGAGGATTGGATGTTCAAGGTCAGCCTGGACTACCTAGTGAAACCCTGTCTCAAAAACCAAAAACCAAAAACAAACAAAAGAAAACACTTGTAGCGAGTGGTCATTGCCCTACAGGTTCCCTGGGCCCCCTTGAGGTCACTTGAAGCTCTGGTGGGCACTCCCCATGTAGGCTTTGTATGAAATTTGGCTTGACATGACCGCAGCCATCTTCGGTCATAAACACCATGATGGCCCCAGAGGACCTAGAGGGTCTTTCCTGCATATTTCCCCAGCAAACCACAAGAGATGCAACTATTAGGGTGGTATGTTGGGATTTACAACCCAACCCCAGCTCCAAGAATGTGTCTGACTCTTTCACAGAAGCTTAAGATAAACCAGGTACATTCCAGCCAGGACAAAGACGTTTTTTTGTCCTGATCCACAATATGCTTCTCTTTCTTTGTCTTTTTCATTCTTTTTATTATTTTTTTTCCTGTAGTATTGCAGGGGTGGAACCCAGGGCCTGGCACATACTTTGCAAGCGCTCTCCCACTGAGCTGCACCCCCAGCCCATTTTCTATCTTTTATCTTGAGACAGGGTCTCACTAAGTTACTCAGGCTGCCTCTGGCCTCGAACTCCCAATCCTCCTTGTCTCCACCTTCCCAGTTGCTGGGATCACAGACCTGTATCCCAATTCTCTCACCTTGTGGGGACAGCTTTGAGATTCATGATTGACACAGTTCCCAGCAGCACTGAGCCCCGCCCCATGCCTGCGTCTGTCACCTGCTCATTAACATTTTCTCCATTGGCTTCTTCCCTCCCCTGTTGTACTAATGATTTAATCCTTCTTAACAAATTGCTCAGAACTGGGGAGGGGGGAGGGGCTGAAGGCAATGATTATATCTTACCTCCTGTGTTTCTGCCTGCAGCAGAAGCCTGGTGGCATCTGATCCCATCAGATCTCGGAAGCTAAACAGGGTCGGGCCTGGTTAGTACTTAGATGGGAGACTGCCTGGGAACACCAGGTGCTGTAGGCTTGGGAGAAGGACCCGGCAACCCACTCCCAAAAATCAATCCGCCATTGAGAACCCTACGAACAGCAGAGAAGCACTGACAATAGTGTTTCCCCTGTTGTACGTAGGGTCGCTGTGAGTTGGATACCGACTCGACGGCACCTAACAACAGTAACTTATGTTTCTAGGAGTCAAGGATTCAGACAGAAGACAGAACATTTGTTTCTGCCCCCCACTGTCTGAGACCTCCACCTTGAAAACAGGGTTTGGAATCATGGAGTCATGGAAAGGGTTAATAACCCCTTGCATGCCTACTGGCTGATGCTGGTTGTCAGCTGAGGAATGAGCTGCGGCTGGCAGTAGGAACAACCACATGTGGCCCTCATGTGGCCCAGGCACCCTCACTGTTCAGCAGGTGGGTTCCCAGGGCGAAACACCTGAGCTGTGGCTGGGTGCGGTGGCGCACACACGTAACCCAAGTGCGTGGAAGGCAGAGGCAGGAAGAGCAGGGGTTGGAGGCTACCTGGGCTAAAAGCAAGACTCTGTGTCAAAAGAAAAGAAAAAGGGCGAAGCATTGGCGCTTGCCTCTAATCCCAGCAACTCGGGAGATGGAGGCAGGAGGATGATGGTAAGTTCGAGACCAGAGGCAGTCTGCCTCTCTCAAAAAAAGGTAAAAAAACGGGCTGAGGGCCAGGCACGGTGGCGCACACCTGTAATCCCAGTGGCTCAGGAGGCGGAGGCAGGAGGATCGCAAGTTCATGACCAGAGGCAGTCTGCGTAACTTAGTGGGACCCTGTCTCAAAAAGGTAAAAAAAAAAAAAGGCTAGGGGCGCAGCTCAGTGGTCCAGCACTTGCAAAGCATGCAGCCACAAGTGTCTGGGTTCAACCCCTAGTACCACCAAAAAAAAAAAAAAAAAAAAAATGGGCTGAGGGTGCAGCTCAGTGGTCCAGCACTTGCAAAGGATGCAAGCGCGAGGCCCTGGGTTAAAAAAAGAAAAGAAAAAGAAAAAGAGAACAGAAGAAAAGAAAAATCTTCCGATAGGGATTATAGTTTAGTGGTAAAGCACTTACCTAGCATACACAAGAAAGAAAAAAAGGAAAAAAAGCATCCTGAGAGATGGAGCAGGAAAAGGGCTAGGTGGAAGCTACTTTGATAACCCAGCCCCTTATGCTCCACAGAATCACTTCCTTCACATTCCATTGGCCCTGGCAGCCTCAAGCCCCGCCCATATTCAAGGAAGGAAACATGACGGGGGAGCGTCAACACTCTGTTAAGAAGTGCTTCACCGTGATGGTGTGAGGATCAGGAATGCTCATCTGCAGAAAATCACAATTGGCCTCTCTCTCTCTCTCTCTCTCTCTCTCTCTCTCTCTCTCTCTCGTTCCTTCTTTTTTTTTTTTTTTTTTTAAACAGGGTCTCCCTAGGCTGGCCTTGAACTTGTGGCCACCTTCCTGTCTCGGCCTCCCAAGTGCTGGAATTTTAGGTGCGCACCATCACACTGGCCACTCTTCTTTATCCGTTTTCTTTCTGCTGTTTCTCCGAGTCACCTCCCTGGCCAACCATTTGTCCCCAGAGCCTCGTCTCAAGGTCTCTGCCTTTGGGAGAATCTGAACTAAGATATGACACAAGTCAGTAGGGTTGTTCCTCAGTATCTGCAGGTGGAGTGGTTCCAGGCCCCCTCTGATATACCAAAACCATGGCTGCTCAAGTGGCAGAATATTCGCACAGAACCTCTGCACATCCTCCTGTATGTAGCACATCCTCCTGTATGTAGCACATCCTCCTGTATGTAGCACATCCTCCTGTATGTAGCACATCCTCCTGTATGTAGTACATCCTCTTTAGGTTATTTACAATACCTGATACAATGTAACTTATCCAATAGTTGTTGGACTGTATTGCTTAGGGGACAATGACAAGAAAATTCTGTACATGTTTAGTACAGAGGTGATCACTTTTCGCAAGTGTTTTTGATCAGATTGGTGAATCTGAAGATTTGAAATCCGCTCATATGGAGGGCCAACTGTATTGTGTTTATAAGACGGGTATATGTGAATTTCAGAAAAGGATGTGTAAGGGTACACTCCAACCAGACAACAGTCAGTCATCTATGGAGAAACCAGGAGGGCTCATCTCTAATAGCTGGCTTTTTCTTTTTTTTCCTTAACAGAGGAAGGATTTCCCAAATCCTTTTGCTTTTTTGTGGAAGGCAAAAGAGAGAGAGTGGAGATCAGGAAGTGACCATGACTTTTGGGGCCGCTAGCCCTAAAATGGCTGTTACTTTCTTAACATACACAGGAAGCCAGAAGAAGGGAAGTGGAAGGCAGATCCAGGCAGCCCTTCTCTGCAAACTCAGGTGGGAGTCCAAAGCCTATTTCATAGCTCAGGTGAGGGGTTGGGGTGGTTGAAGGCTCCAGGATTTCTGGGAGACTGGAGACTGCTCCCATCTACAAAAGCACTTGCATCTCATTTACCTAATCTGTGTAATGGGTGTAATCATGGATGTCCCCCCAAGCCGCTCTTAGGCCTCCAGGTAATATCATCCATGAAAGTAACTGACATAGCCCTGAAATAACGACTTAAAACTAAGTTAGCTGATGAGCTCCTGTTTCTCTTAGCCAGAGAGAGGCCATCTTGGGCCTCATTTAGATCATTTGTTGGTCACTGTGAAAACGTGACCTTTGGGCAGGTAGGGGACTTACCTCATTTTCTCGTCATAGGTGACAGAACAGACAACATCTGGCAGTTACCCTTTGCCTACTGAAAACGTTCAGTTACACGGACCATTGCTCCTTGCATCATTGCTTGCTTAGGCAATCGTGGTTTTTTCCTTTGTAAATTCTATACCCCCAACCCTTGGGGTCAAGGCTTCTTTGGGGCACTAGCCTGCTCTTCATCGCTGGCCAAATAAAGGAGTCAAGGTTTGATCTTTTGTGTGACGAGGTCTCAATTCGGTGGGTCATAACAGCCCTGGCCCATAAAAAAACAAATAATATACGTATGGAGCAACCACTGTATGCTAGTTGCTCTAAGCGGCTTGTACACGCGAGGGCACATTTGCTCTTCATAATAATGCTATACGGTAGGAGCTATCATTTCAATTCTGCAAAAGAGGTGGCAGAGAGGTTAAGGAACAGCCAGGGACACACACAGGGAGACTGCCAGACCCTCGACCTTCCTTTCTTCTGATTCCAAGAGCAGTGCTTTTTCTCTCCATCCTTCCACGCGGCACCTCCTGTGGAAAAACAAGTAAATATACGAGAAAAGTTAGAGTTGGAGAAACACTATGTTTTTTCAGCCTTTTGTGGGACCCAGAGAGGTTGATCTAGCCCAGGAAGCAGGTAGCCTGTTCTCTCCATCCTTAAGCAATGTCTGATTACCCCCACCTTCCTATCCAAACCAGGGGTGGGGGTGAAGCTGCTGGGAGAGGCAGCTCCATCAAGATCAGAGGACGTGTTCCTCTCTCCTCCCTCCAGCTCCCATTTCATTCTTAGGGGGGAAAAGCTCCTCATAGGCTGAGGCACAGGCCTTGTTCCTGGGGGTGGGGCTTGGCAGCCTCATCACCATAGCAACCAGACTCCCTGACCCTGGTACGGGAGGCAGCTGGGGCACTGGCTTGGGAGGAAGTGGACAAAGGGGTAGTTGTTGTTGTTGTTAGATGCCATCGAGTCAGTATCCGACTCATAGCGACCCTCATAGGGTTTACAATGGCTGACTGTTTCGGGATTGCCTTGGGAGTGGATTGCCAGGCCCTTCTCCCATTTTTGCGGTGCTGGGAATTGAACTCGGGGCCTCAGAGACTGCAGTGCAGCGCTCTACTAACTGAGCTAAATCCCAGCCCATGTATAAAGGGGTAGAGGGGAAACCTTAAGAGCCTCCCCTTGGTCCCAGACTAACCTGCTTGTATCCCAAGGCCAGGGGAGGCTGGAAACCCTGTCACCCAGAGGCAAGATGGAAAGAGGGAAAATTGCAGGACTATGGGAAGGAAAGGGCTTTTTCACCTCCAGATCTGGTCTGAGTCTTATCGGCAAAAATTCCAGAGCCACCAAAAAAGGGAAGGCTGCTGGGAGAATGGCCTGAGTACAAACTTGAACTTCCCTAGGAATCTCCCTAAACCAGATTAGGCACCATCATTAAGATGAACAGGCCTAGGTCATTTCCTGGTAATGGAATCTGGGGAGAGTTTCCTCCACTGCCCTAATCTAGACTCCTTTTCCCATCTGTAAATCTACACCAGGCACCTGCTGGGACCCTGTTGAGCGATGTAACTTCAAAAGCCCTCAAATCATACAGACAGCCACTGTGAAGACACTTAGGTGGAACTCGAGAGAGAGAGGGGCCTGGATTCATGTCCGATCTATACTGTTATTTCCTTATGCCTCTCCTTACCCCCCTTCTCCTTCTCCTCCTCCCTCCCCCACCTCTAACCCCATGCTTCACCTTGAAACTGTACTCTCCTTACCTTTACCAAATAAACACTGAAACTCTGTTTCCATCTCTCACTTACCGTGAAATTCATTTCTGCAACTGAGCCAAGGACCTGGCCTCACCTGAGTGGAGATCCCAGAAGTGGGGCTCAGCAGGGCACGTGGTCACACAGGACTGCTGCATCTCCCACTGCTGCTGACAAGCTCAAGGAAGTGGGGGAGGGTCCTGCGAGCTCTTGGACATCCCTTTAGAATCTGGGCCAGGCTTTTTAACTTTCCAGAGAGGTGACAGTGTTTTCTGTCTTCTTTTTTCTTAAGATGTATAACTGGCACACGGTAACAGCGCACAGATCTTAAGTTTCAGCTCAGTGAATTTCTGCACGTGTATATATTGGCACATCCACTGTCTGGATAAAAAGAATCTTCCTGGCCAGGCATGGTGGCACACACGTGTAATCCCAGCACTCAGGAGGAGGCGGCAGGGGGTCACGAGTTCAAGGCCAGCTTGGGCTACATAGTGAGAGTGTGAACCAAAAGACCAAAAGAAAAACAGGCAGTGGGGTGGGGGGAGGAGAGAACGTATCTAATCTCTCCAGAGAGCTCCCAAATGCTCTTTCTTAGTCAATATCCTCCAATCTGACTGTTTTAAAAAATAATAATAGATTACGTTTGCCTTATCCTCGAACTTCACGTAAATGAAGCCACATTATATGTGTTCTTTATTTCTGGTATCTTTCACGTAACATTTTACCTGTGAGAATCATTCTTGTCACATCATTAACCTTTCTCTTTCTTGTGTAATATTCCACTGTAGGGATGTACTACCACTTGCTTATTTATTTTACTGTTGATGGAAGTTGAAGTTGTGAGTGGTTTTAAAATAAGGCTGCTATGAATATTCTTGTACATGTCTTTGGTGACATTTCACAGCCAGAGTGCTCCTTGGAAGCAAGAATGGCCAAACTGCATCTTACATATTTTGGACATGTAGTCAGGAGAGATCACTGGAGAAAGATATCATGTTTGGGAGAGTGGCAGGTCAACGAAAAAAAGAAAACCCTCCACCAGATGGATTGACACAGTGTCTGCAACAATGGGCTTAAATATAAATAAGATAGTGTGCCTGGTACAGAATCGGGAAGTGTTTCGATCTGCAGTACATAGGGTCACTATGAGTGGGCCTTGACTCGATGGCGCCTAACGACAACAACATTGAAGTGGAATGACTAGGTCACTGGCCAGGTGTATGTGCAGTTTTAGGACACTGACAACAGTTTTCCAAAATAGCTGCACCATTTTACATTCCCGTCAGCAGCACAGGAAAGTCCCATCTGTTCCATGTCCTTGCCAACACTTGGTACCATCATTCTTTTTTCACTTTAGTCATTCTGGTGGATTCCTTGTCATACTTCATCATGGCTTACTTGCCTTTTCTGATGACTGATGATGTTGCACATCATTGCAGGTGCTTATTAGCCATTAAGTCTTCTACCATTCTATAAATTTGGTTGCCTATCTTTTCTTATTGATTTGTAGGAGCTCTTTACATATTATGGATACCATCCTTTATCAGATTTATGTGTTGCAAATATCTCCCTTCTAGGGGAATATTTCCTTCTCTAAATCATCTCCCTAAGTCCTGAGCTGGGAATGGTGACAAGAGCAAGTAACCAGAGATCCTTTTTCAGTTCTGTGTTTACAAAGAAGGCAAGTTCTCTGGTTTACTGAATGTCTGTGACCCATCAAGGACTTCATATCAGTTATATCTTTTAATAGTCACAAATTCTTCTTTGGTTCGCTCATGCAACACATATTTTTGAAAATCTAATAGGGAGAAGGACCTGGCAATCCACTCCCAAGGCAATCTCGAAACAGTCAGCCATTGAAAACCCTATGAGGGTCGCTATGAGTCGGATAGCGACTTGACGGCATCTAACAACAACAACAACAGTAGGTACCAGATATGGGGGGAGACACTGAGAACAAAAGTCAAGGTTTCAGAAGAGATTGTATTCCTGAGGGGAGCTGGGGTACAGATGAAGACAAGTAAACAGGCAATAGCAGTGTGGGAAATGCTGGAAAGGTGGACGATGGGAGCTGGGGCCTGAAGGAGGAGGCAGAGCCAGTGGGTGGTGAGAGCTATGCAGGGAAAGATGTTCCAGGCAGTGAAAACAGCGAGTGAGCCGTGGGGATGAGCTGCAGTGTTCTGAGTGGCAAGACAATACGACTCTCCTTGTGACTTCTTTTCCAGTACTAGGTTGAACCCAGATCCTTGCGCACGCTAGGCAAGGGCTGTACCACTGAGCTGCACCTCCGGCCTATTTTTCAGTTTTTATTTTGAGACACGCTCACTAAGTTACATAGGCTGCCTCTGGCCTCCAACTCTGGATCCTCCAGCTTCTGCCTCCCAAGTGCTGGGAACACGGGCGTGTGCCGCAGCGTCAGGCTCCGCCCCCACCTGGAGAAGACATCTTGAGATCTTGCAAGGACAGGGTCTCACGAGGCCCACGCTGGAACTCCCCATCCTCCCGCCTCAGCCTCCCAGATGCTGGGATCACAGGCGTGGCCATCTGCCCGACTACTCCCCCACCTGAAGACAGATCTTGAAAAGTTGAGACAGGGTCTCTTGAGGGCCAGGCTGGCCTAGAACTTGCCAACCTCCTGCCTCAGCCTCCAAAGTGCTGGGATCCCAGGAGAGTGCCAGGTGCCAGTGTCCTTGTGTTTCCAAAGATCCCTCTGGCCCTCTGTAAGGAGCCCTGGGGGCAGAGGGCAGAGTCAGACTTTGTCCAAGGCCACCAGGGTCAATCCAGGCAAGTGATGATAAGAGCAGGACGAGGGTGGAGGCTCCTAAGTGGGTGACTTCCTTGTCCTCATTGAACACAGTCATTATCTCCAATTTACAACAGAGGAAACAAAATCTCAGAGAGGGTGAGTAACTTGCCTAAGGTCACACAGCTAAGAAATAGGGCGAGGGCAAGGAAATCCAAGCCTGATCTTCTCCAATGACAAGAAAGATGTCACAATGTGGGTAGTGTGATCTCAGAAAACCTAGAGATGTTGGGGCCAGGGTGGTGGCTTAGTAACTAAGGATAATCTCAGGAAATCCACCTGGCCCGGGGAGGTCACTGTTCACCTATGGGCTACGGGGCAGGAAGTTGGCAAGCTACAAAGTGACCAGAGACCCATTGGGAATACATCAGAGCTGTCCCAAACGTGTCAAGTCGTGACCCCAGATGCCCAGCAGAGCTCATTTGGGGCCAGTGAGAGGGGCAGCCGGGGCCCCTGGCCCTGGGGAGTGTGGGAGGCCGGCCACGTTCTGGAGCGTGTGTGGGGAAGCCTGCCTGGGAGCTGCGGGGTAGCGGTCCCATTAGCACCACCGTCATTATCGCAGATTTATGAGTGTATAATTCCTCCTCCTCCCCCTCCCCAATCCTCCAGCCTGTCCCCAGGCTGCAAACCCCCTCCCCTGGAAACAGCCGCCAGCCGCCTGCCACCAGGCCATTAGCACGCAGGGAAAGGGGTGGTGGTGGGGGGGAGCAGTCCTCAGGGAAGGGAAAAGGGGAGCCTGGCAGGGGCGAGGGAGGAGGAGAAGGGAGGTGGGCGCTGGGGAGTCTGGGAGCCAGGTGGCAAGAGCAGGGGAGCTGCAGAAGGGAGCCACGGCAGGCTCTAGAGGGAGGCCTGCCCCCAGGGGCTTGGCCCCCGGGAGCAGAAGCGAGGGTCTCCTGCGCCTGCCTGGCCATCGCCAGAGCTTCCTCCTTCGCTGGGGACCCTGAGCGCTGCCAGGTGTCGCAGGGCCCCCACCGCCTCTAATGGGAACCACTGCCCGCCAGTCCCCGGCCAGGTCCACCTGCCCAGGGTGGCGATCTGGAAAGGGGGAGGTGACCAGGGGTAGAGGGGAGCACTCCCGCAGTCCACAGCGATGACTGCCTGGTTCCCCCACCCCTAGGGTGCCCCCAAATTCCCGCCCCTACTTCAGGCCCCAGGTGGGTGGGGGCGGGGTGAGGGGGTCAGCGCCTGTGCCAGGGCCACTAAGGCGACGCTAAGGCCAGGTCCCCGGGCGCGGAGGGGGTCGCTGCATAAAAGATGCATTGTTTCCCGGGCCTGCGCGCCGCCAGCTCTCCAGCAGCCCGAAAGATGGCGGCGGCAAGGCGCAGGGGGGAGGGGGAGGGGAGGAGGGGGCGTGGGGGAGGGGCAGAGGGCGGCTCAGGCTCCTGCTGCGGAAGGTGGGAAGAGGCTGGGGTGGAGGCTGGGAGGGGAGAAGGGCAGGAGAGGGGGCTGCAGAGCCCCAGAGCTGGGGAGGGGGGCGGGAGCCAGTCCGAGGGAGGAGGGCGGGAGGGGACCCCGTGAAGCCCAGAGAGAGGCAGCCCGGGAGGTGGCCCCGCGGGCGGCAGGGGAGCCGGAGGGCAGGTCCCCCCTCCTCCGCGCCCCCCGCCCCGTGCTCCCCTCTGGCTGCGTGGCGCCGAGCCCAGGCGCTGCACCCTCGCCCTGCCTCCCCCTTCCCCCCCGCCCTGGCATCGAGGGTGCCAGACGGCGAGGCAGCGCGCCGCCTCCATCTGCCTCCCCAGCCAGCCGCCTCCCGGGCTGACCCCAGGAGCTGGCCCTCCCCTAGCGGCGACCGGCGTTTAGGTACTTCTGCACCAGTCCTACCTTCCGGGAGAGGCGTGCAGAGGTGCCCTAGAGGGAAACTGAGGCAGAGGAGCATCCAGGGCGCGCTCTGGGGCTCCTGCTCTCCCCGGCGGCCCCTCCCTTGGCCTCGGCCCAGCCTCAGTCTCCCCCCTGCTCCCCGCTTGCCTGCCTACTCCTCCGTGGGCAACCGCGAGGAGAGTTTCAAGCCTCCCCCGGCCCAGCCTTCCCGCTTCGCCGTAGGGAGCTCCCAAACGCCTGAAAATATCTTTAAATTAGGAAAAAGAGCTGAGCCGCTTGAGTCCTTTGGTCTATTAAAGGAGGAGCAGAGGCCACCGGCACCCCCCGCCCCCCACTCCGATTTTGCATTTGAAGCCCAGACAGCCGATCCCGCCGGCACAATGAAGGGCCCTGCCCAGCCGGCCCCAGCTGCGCCCCTTTCAGTGGCCAGGGCCCCCTGCCAGGTGCGCCAAAATTAGGCCGGCTCCCCTCGCGGGCTCTTTTCATCCCCCCAGGGCCGCTGGAGCCTCAGAAGCGCTAATGAAGCTCCTCCGGCTGCTTTGGCTGGAGGAAGACGGGGCGGCAGGAATTCCAGGCCCGGCCAGAGGGGTAACGCACCTGGGAATCTGTCCTCCCAGAACGGCCACAGGACCAGGCTTACTGGCCCTGATCAGGGCCCTCATCCCCGCTCCTTCAATCCGGATAACACCTACCCTCCTCCAGGCAGCCCTCCCAGCTTGCTGCCTCTGCATCCTGTTTCCCCGTGGGGTTGGGCCAGAGCCTCAGGCTGCCCGCGTTCAGGTCTCAGCTCCACTGCTTTCCTGGTTGTGTGACCTCCGGCAGCTCACTTACCTGCGCAGAGCCTCAGTTTCCCCATCCGTCAAATGATGGGCATTATAAATACGTCACGTGACCACACATATATAAAAAGGTCACCTGTGTAGAGGGTACAATAGTCCCTTGGTTTGTTGCTCTGGCTTCAGGGTCCCTTCACAGCACCCCACACCCACCCAGCATATTGGTATCTCTGGGACTTCCCACTGGCTGGTCCCGCTGATGTCTTCTTCCTTTTATTCAAGCCTCTGCTCCAATGTCACATCCTCAGAAGGGACTTCCCTGGCCACCTAGCAGCAGCCCCCAAAGTCACTCCACGCCCCGTGTTGCTTATTATCAAAAGTCTTATTGCCCCTTGACATTACATTACTTACCTGAACTCAGGCTCTAGACTCCAACAGCTTGGGTTTGAATTCTGGCTTTTTGTTTTTAGCTGTGCGACCATGGGCATGTTACTAAACCCCTCTGAGCCTCAGTTCTCTCATTTGTAAAATGGGGATAGTAATAAACACTACCTCATACAACTATTGGGATGAGTAAGTGATTTAGTGAATGGAAAGCCCACAGGACAGTGTGTGGCCCATAGCACTAATATAATTTTCTACTTATAATTATTTGTTGATTTGTTATCTTGGGGGAGTTACTTCCCCAATTCCCACTCAACCAGAAGGCTAGCCCTCCCCCAGAGAGTTAATGGAGCAGGGATAGTATTCATTTTCTTCACCACTGTATCGTTAGTGCCCAAATGGCCTGGTTCATAGTAAATGTTCAATAAATATTTGTTAAAGGGATGAGTGAATAAGTGAGGTATTACCGAACCCGCCTGTCTCAGGTTTCTCTTTAAAATGGGATGATTATAGCATGTGGCTCACAGATGTGAGGATTTTGTGAGATAAATGCAACTGTGAATATTTTAAAAAATAATTTAGATTGAAGCTGGGTGTGGTGGAGGGCACATGTCATCCCAGCTACTGAGAGGACTGATATACAAGGATGGTTTGACCCCAGGGATTCAAGGCCATCCTGAGCAACACAGTGAGACCTCAGTGCTTGGGAGGCAGAAGCAGAAAGATCACTGCAAGTTCAAGGCCAGCCTGGGCTACACAGCGAGACCCTGTCTCAAAAAAATGAAGGAAGGAAAGAAAGGAAAGAAGAAAAAGAAAGAAAGAGAGAGAGAGAAAAAAAAGAAAAGAAAGAAAGACAAAGGGAGGGAGGGAAGGAGAAAGGGAAGGGAGAGACAGAGAAAGAAAGAAGGGAAGGAAGAAAGAAAAAGGAAAGAAAGAAAGGAAGGAAGGAAGGGAAGAAGGAAGGAAGGAAGTAGGATGGAAAGGAAGGAAGGGAAAGAAAGAAAGTGAGGAAGAAAGGCCCGTTAGGTGGGATGCAAGAGAATGGAGACACAGGATACATGGGCTGAATTTCCACGGACAGCCCTGCCCTTGCCTTGGAACAGCTCTGCCTGTGACGACCGAGTCACCCTCAGGAAGCAGGTGGCTTTGCTGCTCTGTGCCTCAGTTTCTCTGACTGTAAAATGGAGGCAATGACGGTCCTTCCTCATAGCGTCATTTTGAGGATGAAGCAAGGAGATGCCTCTCAGGGACTCAGATGTCAGGTGCATACAGTAAGGGCGTAATGAGTGCTGGCCCCACACAGGCATGAGCAGCACCAATTCGGTGTGTGTTTCCTGGTGGCTGTGGGCAACAGGCTGGGTCCAGCGGCCCTGAGGTCAGCTCTAGGGGCCTGACAAGAACTGAAGGTAACCGGAGAGGCCAGGGCTAGGCTGACTACACATCTTAAGTCACTCTGTGAGTATTGAGTGCCTACTGTGTACCAGGATCTGGTTTGTGACTCCAAAAGACCAGCAGAATGGAGAGGGGTGGAAGTGAACTCTTCATTTTTTTTTTTTTTTTTTTTTTGCGGTACTAGGGGTTGGTCCCAGGGCCTCGCACCTGCATGCTCTGCAAGTGCTGGACCACTGAGCTGCACCCCCAGCCCATTTTTTACTTTTTGAGACAGGGTCTTGCTAAGTTACGCAGACTCCCTCTGGTTTCGAACTTGCGATCCTCCTGCCTCTGCCTCCCAAGATGCTGGGATTACAGGCGTGCTCCACTGTGCCCGGCCTCTTCATTATTTTTTATTGACTGATTGATTGATGATTGGTACTACAGGCTTGAACTCTGAGTCTTGTGCATACTTTGTAAGTGCTCTGCCACTGAGCGCTGCACTCTCAATTTTTGTTAAAAATTTTGTGTTTTGAGGCCACCTCTGGCCCCCAACTCATGATCCTCCTGCCTCTGCCTCTTGGGTGGCTGGGAATACGGAAATGTATCTCCACGCCTGGCAGAGCCTTTTGCTTTGTTTTTCTCGAGACAGGGTTTTGCTAGATGGCTCAGACTGACCTGGAACTTGTTATGTGGCTGTGGCTGGCATCGAACTCGCAATCCTCCTGCCTCAGCCTCCCAAGCGCTGGGATTATAGGCATGCGCCACCATGCCCGGCTTGGGAGCCCTTTGCCGTAATTAGGTGGGAGACCACTGGGGCTCGTAGCAGAGCTGATGCAGGAGGATCTATGGATTCAGGATGGATGTGCAGTTGGAATGGCCGGGGTCGGCTAATGGACTGGAAATGAAGGATGAGAGAAAGAAAGGGATCTGCAGTGACTCTGCCCATGTGCCTGTGGCACTCAGCAAAATTGCCCCAAAAGTTAATGTCTTAAAGCAACATGTATTTATTATGTTTCAGTTTCTGGGGTTCAGGAATGCAGGTGTGGCGTTGCTGGATGCCTCTGGCTCAGGACCTCTCACAGCATGGAGGCAAGATGGCGGCAGGAAGGCAGAGCAGAGGCAAGATGGCGGAA
>VMDO01024114.1:0-30315 GCA_007922755.1 Pedetes capensis
ATCTTTTGCCATAGCTTTTCCTAGAGCAATGCGTCTTTTGATTTCTTGACTGCTGCTTCCATGGGTGTTGATTATAGAGCCAAGCTAAGCAAAATCTTGGACAACCTCAATCTTTTCTCCATTTATTGTGAAGTTGCGTGCTGACCCAGTCATAGGGATTTTTGTTTTGTTGATGTTTAGTCGTAACCCATATTGAAGGCTATGATCTTTGATCTTCATCAGTAAATGTGTTAAATCCTCTTCACTTACAGCAAGCAGAGTTTTGTCATCTGCATAACACAGGTTGTTAATGAGCCTTCCTCCAGTCTTGATGCCACGTTCTTCCTCATAAAGTCCAGCTTCTCGGATTGTTTGCTCAGCGTATAAATTGAAGAGATAGGCTGAATGTATACAGCCCTGGCGCACACCTTTCTCAACTTTAAGCCATGTGGTGTTTCCTTGTTCTATATGAACAACTGCCTCCTGGTTCATGTACAGATTTCTCATGAGCACAATTAGGTGTTCTGGTATTCCCATTTTCCAATGTGTTATCCATAATTTATTATGATCCACACAATCAAATGCCTTTGCATAGTCAATAAAACACAGATAGACACCTTTTTGTTATTCTCTGCTTTCAGCTAATATCCATCTGACAAAAGCAATGATGTCCCTGGTTCCCCACCCTCTTCTGAATCCCGCTTGATTTCCTGGCAATTCCCTGTCTATATACTGCTGCAGTCGCTTCTGAATGATCTTTAGTAGAACTTTGGTGGTGTGTGATATTAATGATATTGTCTGATAGTTTGCACATTCAGTTGGATCCCCTTTTTTGTCAATAGGCACAAATATGGATCTCTTCCAGTCAGTTGGCCAAGTAGCTGTTTTCCAAACCTGTTGGCACAAACATGTTAACATTTCCAGTGCTGCATCTGTTTGTTGAAACATCTCTATTGGTATCCTATCAATTCCTGGAGCCTTGTGTTTCGCCAGTTCTTTCAAGGCAGCTTCCACTTCGTCCTTCAACACCATTGGTTCCTCTTCATGTGCAACCTCTTGGAGTGGTTGGTCATCTACCAATTCTTTCTTGTCTAATGACTCTGTGTATTCTTCCCATCTTCTTTTGGTGTTTCCTGCATCATTTCATATTTTCCCTGTAGAATCTTTCACTACTGCCACTTGATGTGTGAATTTTTTCTTCACTTCCTTAAGCTTGAGAAACACAGAGCGTGTTCTTCCCTTTTGGTTTTCTGCCTCCAGCTCCGTGCACATGTCATTATAATATTTGTTTTTGTCTTCTCGAGCTGCCTTCTGAAATCTTCTGTTTAGTTCCTTAACTTCATCATGTCTTCTTTTTACTTTAGCTGCTTGACGTTCAAGGGCAAGTTCTACTATCTCTTTTGACATGTAATTTGGTCTTTTCTTTTTTTCTTGTCTTTTTAAGAACTTTTTGCTTCCTTCTTGAATGATAGCTTTTATGTCCTGCCACAACTCTTCTGCTCTCCTATCATTTGTGTCTGATGCATTAAACCTATTTTTGCGGTGGTCTCTGAAGTCAGGTGGGATATACTCAAGGTCATTGTGTGGCTCTTGTATACTTGTTCTGATTTTCTTCATCTCCAGTTTGAACTTATATATGAGAAGTTGATGGTCTGGTCCACAGTCAGCACCTGGTCTTGTTTTGACATTTTGTATAGAGCTTTTCCATGGTGTCTTTCCACATATGTAGTCAATTTGATTCCTGTATGTTCCATCTGTTGAAATCCATGTGTATAGTCTCCGTTTATGATGTTGAAAAAAATGTATTTACAATGAAAAGGTCATTGGTCTGAGAAAATTCTATCATGCGATCTCCAACTTCGTTTCTGTCACCAAGACCATATTTTCCAACTACTGAGCCTTCTTCTTTGTTTCCAACATTTGCATTCCAATCACCAGTGATTATCAGTATGTCTTGATTGCATGTTTGATCTATTTCAGATTGCAGAAGCTGATAGAAGTCTTTCCTTTCTTCATTGGTTGCCTTAATGGTGGGTGCATAAATTTGAATAATAGTCATATTAACTGGCCTTCCTTGTAGGCATATGGATATTATTCTATCACTGACAACATTGTATTTCATGACAGATCTTGAAATGTCTTTTTTGATGATGAATGCCAACCCATTTCTCTTTAGTTTTTTATTCTCAGCATAGTTGACCATATGATTGTCTGACTCAAAATGGCCTGTGCGGGTCCATTTTAGCTCACTGATGCCTAGAATGTCAATGTTTATGTTCTCCATTTCCCTTTTAATGATTTCTAATTTTCCTAGATTCATACTACGTACATTCCATGTTCCAGTTATTAGTGGATGTTTACAGTTGTTTCACCTCATTGTGAGTCATGCCATATCAGCAAATGGAGGTCCCTGGTGCTTTACTCCATTTCCGTTTTCAAGATAGACTCTACTTTGAGGAGGCAACTCTTCCCCAGTAGTCTTTTGAGTGCCTTCCAACCTGAGGGCCTCATTTTCAGGCACTATATCCGACAGTGTTTCTTTGCTGTCCATAGGGATTTCAATGGCTAGTTGTTTCGGGAGCGGTTCGCCAGGTCCTACTCCCTAGTCTGTCTTAGTCTGGAAGCTCAACTGAAAACCTGTCCACCATGGATAACCTTGATCATATCTGAGGTACCAGTGGCAGAGCTCTGAGCCTCATCACAACACACAAGCCCCCATAGTGCGGCAAACTGAGAGACGTGTGGGGGACTACCTTCATAGAATGGATTAAAAAATGAGACCAACTACAAGAGATTCATTTTGAGAGTAAGAACCCAATAAAAATTAAGTATGAATAACTATACTGCTATCAGATAAACTGAATTTCATGTCAAAAACTATGAAAAGAGACATTTGTTATATAATGGTATAATAAAAATCAATATAATAAACAGACTCCAGCTTCTTCAGCCTTTCACCATGTACTTTACATCATTGCCTCTCTGGGCCTCTGTGTCAGACTGGGACTGCTAGGCTTCCAGCCTCACAGATTGAGCACCTACCAGGCAAATGGCCACTGGTCGAGTATCCAGCCTCCTATCGTGTAAGCCAATCCAATAAATCCCATTTTATTACATACATTCTATCATTTCTGTTTCTCTAGAAAATACTAATTGATATACTAAATACAGTAATAGTAGGGGGCTTCAATACACCACTTTCAGCAATGGACTGGTCACCCAGCCTGAAAAACAACAACAAAAAATGAAAATAAAATATCACACAAGTGAAAATGGATCTAACAGACATGTACAGAACATTTTATCTAACAGCTGCAGAATACACATTCTTCTTAAATGTACATGAAACATTCTCCAGAATAGACAATAGGTTGGATGACAAAATAAGTTTTGGCAAATTGAAAACAATCAAAATTATATTTAATTGTCTTTTATGACCACAATTAAATGAAAATAAAAATCAATAAGAAATCTTCCTGAAACTGTATAAACATACCCAAATTAAATCACATGATCCTAAACAAGCAACAGATAACTGAAGTACTTAAAAGCAAACCTAAACGTTTCTTGAGACAAATGAAAACTGACACACCAGTTACCAAAACATATGGGATATGATATTATCAGTTCTAAGAGACAATTTTGTAGCAACCAACACCTACATCAATAAATTAGGATGATCTCAAGTAAACAACCTAATAATGCATGTCAAGGAACTTTAAAAGAACAAGAAAAAATTAAACCCCAAATTAGTAAAAAGAATGAAAAAATAAAGATCAGAGCAGAAATAAACAAAATAGATGCTAAAATGAAAACAATCAATAAACAAAGACTTGGTTTTGGGGGAAGATAAATAAAATCAACAATCTTTCATCTCGGGAAAGAAAAAGAGGAAATGTACAGCAAGATGGCATCTAAGATCCTACAGCAATCTACTCCCCCTATGCATACCAAGTTGAACAGCTAGTCACATATCAAACTACCTTCATAATAGCTAAAGAATCAAGGCCAGAGAACATAGTGTCAACTTTCAGTGTAATAAAATGAAAGGATGCATTAAAGAAGATAGGAAAGAGTTGCCTGTGTCACCCGTTCTCCAAAATCTAAGCAGTACATCTGGGGAGAGATTCCTCCCACTTAGGGGATAAAATAAAAATTAAGTTCAAACCTCAGATTTGAAACCCACTTCTAGATCTACTATGGTAAAACCCAGCACTGTGCAAAGTTCCATGACCCTTACTGCCAGGTCAATAGATACAGACTGAGTCCCTGGAGCTGCATTAAATAGGGAGGAAACACCTCTGCGTATCTCATCCACAGCAGGTCATGGAGCAAGCTTCCCTCTTCTAAGTGGAAGGGCACAAAGGCTACCATAGGATTTGTCTTGGACTCAGTGCCATTCCCAACATGATGAAATCCAGCAGCATGTAGAAAATGAAAATACCATATGCAGATCAGAGATCACATTCAGACTCTAAACCTGCCTGAGTATCAGGCAGAGAACTCTGCACTAGTAGGGCAGACTCAATTTTCGGCTTACAACATTTCCAGCCTCAGAGTTTGTGTAGGGCACACTTTGCCCCACTGAGACTGTGCAGGTATCTAAAGCTGTGACATTCAGATGCAAACTTGTTTATCTTCAGCCTTGGTGGCCAAGGGACTATCTCCACCACCCACCCCAACTCCCAAACTCAGGGAGCATATCTGTCACCAGGCCAATGCTCCAAGATGGAGCTCTTAAATTCCCTCAGTACCAGGCACAGAGCTACCTTCAAATTGGATGGACTTGTGTTTCGGCCCCCATCATTGCCAGCTGCAGCATGAGTCTCAGTGTACCCCTGAGACTGTGAAGGTCCTTGTGACTTTGAGATTCAGGTTAAACCCATCTTACCATGAGCCTAAGTGGCCCAAAGACTCCTTTACCAACACTACTCCAAATTGGGCAGCATACCATGGAGCTAGACCTCCTTTTCTGTGGATAGGTCAAGGTAGTAAGCATAGGACTTTTCCCTGGAATTTAGTGCAGGGGTGGTTAAGGGAATCTAATACTGGACAGATCCTACCATACATCATGCCCAGGCCTGTTGAGTAATAATGCCTTTAAAACAGGTCAAGTGTCAGTAGAGAAAAAACATGACCCTAGTCTCTCAGACTTATTCTCTAACCAGCATAATTTCTTGTGAGATTTCAGCAATCCTGGGTCATGAGTCTGTCTCGGCCATAGCAAAACAACAGCATTGTGCATCTTGGTCTTACCCCAGACCTGGGCTTATTGTGACAGGCTATGGGCTCAGGATGTGACATAGCTTAGTGGATATAAGTGAAATATTAGGGGCTGAGGCTTGTCCACTAGTGACTCTGCCCAAAACTGGGCAGAATCCTACAGTATCTGATCATAAGCCAATGACTATGGACAATCCCGTGGGCACAACCTAGCCCCAGGGAGAGGCTTATAGGGATGGATTGACTAGTCTTTCTAGGTATTCTCCTGCTTCATTCTAAACAACACACCAACTATGGATTTGGTACAAACTTGGGTTTGGATAATTCTCTACTGCTGAAAAAGTGGTAGCACAATCACAGCAGACTTCCTGCAAATGAGGACTTGGATGCCACCCAATTCTGAAATAGTGGAAGTAAGAACAAGCTTAAATAAAGTAAGTAGCTTGCTTAGAATTTCTGGAATGACAGGAACAAAAACTACCAGATTAGGAAAACTGAAATATCGAATCCTTCAGTGCCCAGATGATGTCCCATGCTAACAAAAATCAAGAGCTTATAAGAAACTATGAACTCACCTAATAGACAAAATAAATTGCCAGAAACTGATCATATTCTAATTAGTATGAAAGAATGCTTAGGCAGAGAAATTAAAGTAACCATTTTAAAGAAACAAAATGAGCCCAAAGAAATCAAAGAGAAACAGTTTAATACTCTAACAGAGAATCTTGACAAAAAGATGGAACCATATAAAAATTCAACAGAAATTCTTAAGCTGAAAAATACACTCAAAAATTTCAAATGTGATTGAAAGCATGAGAAGGATGGATTAAACAGAAGAACGACTGAGCTTAAAGATAGGCTACTTGAAAATACACAGAAGAGAACAAGAAAAAAGAAATCAGGAGAATGAAGAGGGCTTATGAGAACATTGCAATAGTACTGAAAGGAAAAAAAATATTCATGTTATTGAGGCTAAAGAGAACTTGAAAAGGCCAAAGGAATAGAAAATTATTCAAATGAATAATAACAGAAAAGTTCCCAAACCTAGAGAAGGGTAAAAATATCCAGGTATAAGAAGCCCAAAAGTCACCAGTTAGATTTAAATCAACAAGTCTTCCCCAAGAAATTTTTATTATCAAAGTCTCACAGGTGAAAGATAAAGAGAAGATTATCAGGGATACAAGAGAATGGAAAGAAATTACATACAAGGGTGTCCCAATTCATCTAAAAGATTTATCAGCAGTAATTTTGTAGGCCAGGAGAGAGTTCCATAAGATTTTCACAATGATGATGGATAAAAAACACCTTGCCAACCTAGAATACTGTATCCAGAAAAAGTTTCCTTTACAAATGGAGATATAAAGACATTCTCAAACAAAAATGAGATAATATATCTCCACCACAGTTCTGAAACATGAATACATATATATGTGTGTGTGTGTGTTGTGTGGTGTGTGTGTGTGTTGTTATTGTTGTTGTTTCTGAGTGCCATTGAATCAGGTCTGACTTATAGTGATCCTATGTACAACATAATGAAACACTCCTCAATTTTGTGCTAGGCACACAATCATTTTTACGTTTAATCTCATTGTTGTAAACACTGTGTCAATCCACCTAATTGAGGGTATTCCTTTTTTGTTGTTGTTGACACACCACTCTCCCCAACATGATGTCCCAACATGATGTCCTCCAGGGATTTGTCCATTTTGACAACATATCCATAATACATAAGACACGGTCTAGCCATCCTAGCTTCCAAGGAGCATTCTGGTTGCATCTTTAGGCCAGATATATTGGTTCATTTGGCAGTCCATAGTATATTCAACATTTATCTCCAGCACCATAGTTCAAAAGCATCAATTATTCTCTTGTGTCTCTTATTCAATGTCCAGCTTTCACAAGCATGTGATACAACTGGAAATACCATGGCATGAGTTAGGCCCACGTTTGTCTTCAATGTGACATCTTTATTTTTCAACACTTTAAAGAGATCTTTTGCAACAGATTTTCGCAATACAATGCCTCTTGATTACTTGACTGCTTCTTCCATGGGTGTTGATTGTAGAACCAAGTAAAACAAAATCTTGGACAACCTTAATCTTTTCTCCATTTATCATGAAGTTGCTTACTGACCCAATTATAAGGATTTTTGTTTTCTTGATGTTGAGGTGCAATCCATACTGAAGGCTGTGTTCTTTAATCTTCATTGGTAAATGTTTCATGTTCTCTTTACTTTCAGCAAGTAAATTTCTGTCATCTGCATAATGCAGGTTGTTAATGAGTTTTCCTCCAATCCTGATACTACGTTCTTCTTCATGATGTTCAGTTTCTCAGATTATTCGCTCAGCATAGAGATTGAAGAGGTATGGTGAAGAGTATAAAGAGTATGGTGACTCACACATTTTCTGACTATAAACCAAGCAGTGTTACTTTGTTCTGTTCAAACTACTGCCTCCTGGTCCATGTACAGATTTCTTATGAGTACAATTAAGTGCTCTGGAATTCCCATTCTTTGCAATGTTATCCATAATTTCCTGTGATCCATACGAATGCCTTTGCATAATCAATAAAACATAGATAGATACCTTTCTGGTATTCTCTCCTTTTGGCCAAAATTCATTTGATGTTAGCAATGATGTCCCTGGTTCCATGCCCTCTTCTGAATCCACCTTGATTGTCTGGCACATTCCTGTCAATATACTGCTTAAGTAGATTTTGAATGATCTTCAGCAAAATTTTACTTGTGTGAGATATTACTAATATCATTTGATAATTTTCACATTTGGGTGGATCACCTTTCTTGGGAATATGCACAAATATGAAACTCTTCCAGTTAATTGGCCGGGTAGCTGTTTTCCAAATCTCTTGGTATAAACAAATTAACATCTCTAGTGCTTCATCTGTTTGTTGAAACATATCAATTGGTATTCCATCAATTCTTCTAGCCTTGTGGTTTGCCAATTTTTTCAAGGCAGCTTGGACTTCTTCCTTCAGTGCCATTGGTTCCTGATCATATGCAACCTCTTAAAATGGTTGATCATTCACAAATTCTTTTTAGTATAATGACTCTGTGTATTTTTTCCATCTTTTTTGAGTTATTCTGTGTCATTTAGTATATTCCCTGTAGAATCCTTCACTTTTGCCACTCAAGGCTTGAATTTTTCTTCCCCTGTTTTGAGATTGAGTAAAACAGAGTGTATTTTTTCCTTTTGGTTGTCTATCTCCAGTTCCTTGCACAAGTCACTAAAATAATTGATTTTGTCTTCATGAATTGCCCTTTGAAATCTTCTGTTTAGTTCTTTAACTTTGTCAAGTCTTTCTTTTACTTTAGTAATCACCCATGTGGGGGGCTTTATTAAATTGGCTTACATCATTCCAAGCTAAGTAGTCTCACTATGGTCACCTGCATGCCATGGAGCCAGGAAATATAGTAGCTGCTCAGTCTAAGAAGGTGGAAGCCACAGAGAGATCAATGATGCATCCCCAGTCTGAGGCTGAAGGCTTGGAAGCACACTGGAGAGCTGCTAGTGCAAATCCACATTCAGAAACTGAGGAATCTGGAGTTTGATTACCACAGACAATGGCAATGCAAAAAGCACACCTACTCAAGAAGAGCCGAGTGTGCCCAACTATGCAAGTTCTTTTCTTTTGCTTTTGTTCCATCTAGGCCCTGAGCCTATTGGATGGTGTTCCCAACCTCCAAGCCAGGCCATTCCTACTTAGTTGCTGACTCTCATACTGATCATCTCTAGAAACATCCTCACAAACACACACAGAATTGTGGTTTACCAGTTTTCTAGGCATAACTCAACCCAGTTAAGTTGACAACGAAGATTAACCATCACAAGTTCACTCCTTGCCAACTTGACAACCAAACACATCTCATTAACCATACTCAATCTCCAAACAAAGACAAAAGCCAGTTCACAACTCTGCCTAACATAACTCTCCTGCATACAACTAAAAATGTGCTAATTCCTTCCCCAGAATAGGATGCAAAGGCTTTTGAGTGATGCTTATTCTTCTCCTGACATCCCATAACTTAAATACTATGATATAAATTTTACAACACTTAAATACTGATATAAAGTCAACAAATCTTATGCATAGTATAAAGGAATAAGAGGAAAAAAGAAAAGATATTTGCTTAATATATATGCATATACATATAAACACATTCTTTTTTATTGAACTTTTTAATGCACACCTTTATGTGATTCATTCTGACATGGTTTTCATTGTGACATTTCCACAAATGCATTTTGATCTACATTATTCATATAGGTTCCCCCTTACTCTCTTGTATGCTTCCCCCCTCTCCCCCTCCCCATCTAAGTCTTCTCCATCATTTACTTGGTAATATTTTTCTATATGTCCTTGGGTTCCAGTTCTGTTTAACGTAGAAACTTTTCCTGTAGTGAACTTTGTTTTTATCTTGTCAGAACAATTGCATGCATTTTCCAGAACATTTATATTGACATCATTCTTAGCTTTTTTTTTTTCATTTTATTTTGATCCAAACTTTGAATAGGCTTTTTCCTTCTTATAATTTTGATTCAGCTCCCACATATGAGTGAGAATATATGATGTTTCTCTTTCTGAGTTTGTGTTCATTCACTTAGGATAATTTTCTCTAATTCCATCCATTTTGCTACGAATGACCTTATTTCATTTTTGTTAATTGCTGAGTAGTATTCCATTGTGTATATGTACCATAGATTTTTTATCCATTCTTCTGTCGAAGGGCACTTTGGTTGATTCCATATCCTTGATATTGTGAAAAGTGAAGCATTGAACATGAAGATGCAGGTGTCTCAGTGGTATGATGACCCATCTTCCTTTGGGTAAATTCCCAGTAGTGTTATAGCTGGGTCATACAGTAGATCTATTTTCAGTTCTTTAAGGTACCCTCATATTGATTTCCACAGTGGTTGGACCAATTTACAGCTCCACCAGCAATGTAAGAGTGTTCCCTTTTCTCCGCAATCTCGCCAGCATTTGTTGTTATTTGTTTTATTGATCTTGGCCATTCTTACTGGTATAAGGTGAAATCTTAGAGGTGTTTTAATTTGTATTTCCCTAATGGCTGGGGATACTGAGCATTTTCCCATGAGTTTCATGGCTTTACGGACCTCTTCATTTGAGAATTGTCTACTCAGTTCCTTTGCCCATTTGTGTATTGGGTCACTTGTTTTCATGGGAATTTTTTTCTTGAGTTCTTTATGAATGCTGGTAGTTAGACCTTTCTCTGATGTATAGGAGGTGAAGATTTTTTCCCATTCAGTGGGGGTTTCCTTGACTCTGTTAATTGTTTCTTTTGCTGCACAGAAGCTTTTTAATTTCATGCAATCCCATTTATCTATTCTTGTTGTAATTTCTTGAGCAATTGGATTCCTATTAAGGAAATACTTTCGTATGCATATATGATGGAGCGTATTGCCTATCTTGCCTTCTATAAGTTTTAAAGTTTCTGGTTTTATGTTGAGATCTTTTATCCATTTTGAGTTAACTCTCATGTATGTTGAGAGATGTGTGTCAGCTTTCATTTTTCTGCATGTGGGTGACCATATTTCACAGAACCATTTGTTAAAAAGTTGTCTTTTTCCAGTTTACTTGCTTTGCTCCTTTGTCAAAAATCAGGTGGCTATCGGTGTGTTGAGGTATTTCTGGGTCTTCTATTCTGTTCCAGATGTCTTTGGGCCTATTTTTGTGCCAGTACAAAGCTGATAAACACATTCTTAATAAAATAGGAGATAAATACTCCTGATAATTATAGTCCTAATTTCTGTAACTCATGTGATCATAGCTGGTATTTCTGACCACTTTCTTCTATAAATCATTCTGTAATTCTCTTGCTATCAACAAGTGCATCATTGCATTGTGGTTCTTTACCTGGAGGGGCAACCCACACCTTCATTTTGGAAGGTTCTGGATCATTTGTAGTCCCATTTACCTTAATAACAGGGCCATAATACCCAGTGATAACACAAATGATTCCTGAATTCCAGAAATACTCTTTTTATCTCATTGTAGATTGTTCGTCCAATTTACCCTTGGTAGTGAGGATCAATCACCCCTACCAACACTGTAACTACCGTCTTAGCCAGTTGATTTAGAGGGATGAGGAGTCTAAAGTGGCCAGGGTAAAGTCTTAACTTTCAGTTTATTGGAACCATTATTATGCCTGCTGGTAGAAGTATTCCTCCCTCCGGAAATAAAAGTAGATTGCAGAGCATAAGGTCACAGGAATAGGAAACAAAAAAAATTTGAGGCAGGTTTTGAGTGTATAAGCTCAGGCTGACCTCAAATTCACTAGGTAGCCTAAGCTGGCCTGAATCATGTTATCCTCATTCCCCTGCCTCCCAAGTGCTGGAATTATAGTCATGTGCTGCCACACCTACCTGGAAGGAAAAATTTTGCTAGTTTGTCACTGGGGTTAATGGTGGGTGGTACCACTACCATTTCCACCCTTTGATTCCTGAACCTGTGAATCTTGGTTATTGGAGAAACAACACCATATATTAGATGCAGATTCAGAGTATATTCAGACTTCTGGAAAACCTTGCCTCTGCCCTGCAAGGTATTGCCAACTAGCCGACTGTGTAACTTTGTCAATTTCAAAAGGCCATTTCACCATCATATCAAGGCAGCTGCTCCAAGATTGTGGGGAGTATGGTAAGACCAGTTAATTTCATAAGGATGAGCATATTGCCACATTTATTTGGCTGTGAAGTGAGTTCTTTGGTCAGAATCAGAAGCAATGTTGTGCAGAATACCATGATGATGGATAAGACATTCTGTGGCAAAAACATTGCACACAGGGAAGAAAAATCCATCTACAGAATAAGTGTCTGTTCCAGTAATGGCAAAACACACTACCCCTTCCATCATGGAATTGGTCCAATATAACCAACCTGCCACCACATCACTGGCTGATCACCCTACGGAATGATGCTATATCAGGGACTCAGTGTTGGTCTCTGCTGGCCAGTTGGGCACACAGCAGCAGTCATAGCCAGGTTAGCCTTAGTGAGTGAAAATCCATGTTACTGAGCTCATGCATAAACCCTATCCATGCCACTGTGGACACTTTTTTTGTGAGCCCATTGGGAAAGACCAGGAGTGGCTGAGGCCAAAGAGGAATTTTGCTATCTATAGAATGACTCATCTACTTTATTACAGTTCTTCATTGATGAGGTCACATTTTGGTGAGCATTTATATGGGACAAAAACATCTTCACATCTTTTGCCCATTTTGAGAGGTCTATCCACATAACTGTTCCCCAAATGTCTTTGTCAACAATTTTCAAATCCACATCCATGTCTGTCCAAACCATTGGCTATAGCCCATAAATCAATGTATAGTTGCATGTCTAACTATTTGTCCTTCCGAGAAAAATGTACAATCAGGTACATTGAACAAAGTTATGCCCACTGTGAAGATGTTCCTTAACTACTATCCTTCAGGGATGCCCCAGAAAGGGTCTGTAATTCTGTACTTGTTCATTTTCATGTGATACTTTTATAGCGTGCAGAACCATTTGTAAACCAATGCCTCATATTATTTTCTTCTGTCAACTGATTTAAAAGTGCTCCTTTTGACACCATGGGTCAGAAGAAGGCATTTCAGCAAGAGTAGCAACCATGGGCATTTTTGGACTCCTTGTTCTTTAACTTACTTGTGCCTTCAGGACCTGCTCAGACTCAATCACATAAATACCCTTTCCATTTAATGATGGATTATTACCATCAGCATCAACATTTATGGCTTGATGGGTCAGATAACACCCAGTTCATGAAAGGTAGCTGAGGCCACATGATAACTTGGTAGCCCATGGCCAGCTATTCACTTTCCCCTGAGGCCCAGTAGTAGGCAAAAAGCTGCCTCTCAAAAGGAGAGTAGTTATCTGGAGATGATGGCAGGTCCTTGCTCTCAAATTCTAAGAGCCTTTACCGTGGTTCATTTCTGACAGTGTGCCAAAGGCTCCAAACAGCATTCCTATCTCCCACTGACAGCCAAAGTATCATTGCTTCTATGTCATATGGCTTACATGGCACAGAAGTCTGGACTGGTTGCAGATCCTTCTTCTGCTCTGGGCTCCAGTCAAAACCAGCAGCTTTTTGAGTAACTTGGTAAATGGGCCAGAGTAACACACCCAAGTGAGAAATGTGTTGCTTCTAAAAAGTAAATAATCATCTGGGCATTGTGCTTCTATCTTAGTTGTAGGAGGGGAGAGATGCAACAACTTATCCCTCACCTTAGAAGGGAAATATCAGCATGCCTTATAACATTGGACCCCTAGAAATTTTACTGAGGTAGAAGGTCCTTGAATTTTAGTTAGATTTTTTCTCATCCTCTGATGTGCAAATATTTTAGAAATAAGTCCATAGTGATTTGTACCTCTCTGTTACTCAGTCCAATCAGCATAGTTTCATCAACATAGTGAACCAGTGTACTAGCTTGTGGAAGAGCAAAATCTTTGTGAACTAAATAATGACCCAGGGATAGAGAGCTGATATCATCCCAAGGTAGTACAGTAAATGTGTATTTCTGGCCATGCTAGCTGAATGCAAATTGCTTCTGTGAACCTTATGGGTGAACATGGAGAAAAAGGCATTTGGCAGGAGATGCATCAATCTGCTCAAGCAATGAAACCACATCTGGTATATAGCTGCAATTGGAGTCACCACTTCATTAAGCTTATAATAATCCACTGTCATTCTCCAAGATCCAATAGTTTTCTACATAGGCCAAATACATAGGAGAGTTAAGTGGGGATGTGAAGGAAACCACTACTTTTGCATCTTTCCAGTCTTTGATGGTGGCACTAATTTGTGTAATCCCTTCAGAGATGTAAAATTATTTTTGATTTACTATTTCCTCAGGTAGAGGTAGCTCTAATGGCTTCCATTTGGCTTTTTCCACCATGTTAGCTTTCACTTAACAGGTTAAGGAACCAATGTGGCAATTCTGCCAACTGCCAATTATATCTATTCCAATTATACATTCCAAAGTTGGGGAAATGACCACAGGATGATACCAGGGACCCACTTAACCCACTAAAAGTTGGAACTGGACTAAAAATCCCTTGGTCATCTGGTTCCTGTAAAAGTCTATGCTCTGACTTGAGGACTGCAATGTTTTGGGTCTCCTGGAATCAATGTCTATTCACAGCCAGTGGCCAGTAGTCCCCTGAATGTGTGATTATTTCCTTTTTCCTTATGAATAATTATACTGGTAAAAACGCCTTTGGAGAAGGATTAACAGTATAACTTTTTGGTAATATACAATGTTCCTTCCTCAAGGAGACATGCCTTCACTTCATTCAAAGATTTTTGGGTCGATAAACTGGCATAAATATTGGAATTTCTTGAAAGGTCACAGTTATCCATTTTTATGATTAAAAGTGGACTGTTGTTTACGTGACCTGTAAATTTTCCACTTATACAGATCAAATAAGCTTGTAGTTTGTTTCCTACTTACTTCACTTGTGGGAACACCATGAATAATTATCCACAGGCTGACATGAGTCACTCTATTCTCATTGTTGCTTTGCATTTTTCTCCATTATGGTAAGTATGCCCACATTACTTTGGGTGGTTCAGTGTTGCCATTTGTTCCCTGGGATTCTGGGATCCGAATTGGGGTCCTAATTGCATTTAACTTTCTCAACTGAGTGACTATTGTTTCCACTATAAGGTCTGACATATAGAGAAAAGCAATGGCAGAACACTTGAAGAATGCTGGTGCTCCCCTCACAAATCTGTTTCTTGAAGTATTAGTGAAGGGGCATCTTCTGGACCCTCCTACTGTGGAAGAAGTAGATTTTACATGGAAAATTTACTCCAGCATTCCAATCTCCCTAACATTTTGAAATGCTTCAACAATAGTAAACTAATAGATAACAGATATCTCTGGTTCATTCACAGTGGGCCATCTTTGGACCCACACTTCAGCCAAGATGTCAGTAGTGGTTAAGAGTGCTGTATCCCCAATGTTACTGTCTGCCCTCATGGGTTCCCCTTCTTATGATCTCCACTCAAAGAACATGTCAGATCCTTGGGGGGTTGCAGGAAAGAATTCCAGGATGAGCCATTGAAGTGACACAGAGTTTTGAGTTTATTAGATAAAGGGTAAGAGAGAGTACCCGCTTCAGAGCAAGTGCACATAGAGATATACAAAGAGGAACTTTGGGTGTTTTTACAATGGATATATATGTGATATGTGCCTTTCGAATTTGCATTGCTCCAAAAATGTTGTAAATTACAATTCAATACAAAGTACTAAGAAAAAACAATGAGCTGTTTCTTTTATCTTTATTTATAGTTCTTTTATCTTTCTTTATCTTAAAGAACATCATCTTCATTGAATGAATTTTTAGGGTTGGGGATGTGAGATGGGGTGTTGATAAGATAGAAAATTTCAAGAGGGCTTGTCAAAAAAGATGAAACTTTTTGGCATAGTTTCATCTAAGAAACTGCTCTTTAGTAGAGAGAGACAACAAGGAGGCTTAACAGGTTCATTGTTTAAATTTACACATTGTTGTTGTTGTTGTTAGGTGCCATCAAGTGGAGTCCAACTCATAGTGACCCTATGTACAGCAGATCAAAACACTTGCTGATTCTGTGCCAGTCAAATGATTTATTCATGTTTAAGTTCATTGTTGCAGTCACTGTGTCAATCCATCTGGTGGAGGGTTTTCCTCTTTTGCATTGACCTGCCACTCTCCCAAACATGATGTCCTTCTCCAGGGATTGATCTCTCCTGACTACATGTCCGAAATATGGAAGACGCAGTCTGGCCATTCTTGCTTCTAAGGAGCACTCTGGTTGCACTTCTTCTAGGACAGATTTGTTGGTTCTTTTGGCAGTCCATGCTATATTCAATAGACATCTCAAGCACCACAATTCAAAAGCATCAATTCTTTTTCTGTCCCTCTTGTTCAATGTCCAGCTTTCATAACCATATGATGCGACTGAAAATATCATGGCATGAGTCAGACGCACCTTCGTCTTCAATGTGATATCTTTGCTTTTCAATACTCTAAAGAGGTCTTTTGCCACAGCTTTTCCTAGAGCAATGCGTCTTTTGATTTCTTGACTGCTGCTTCCATGGGTGTTGATTATAGAGCCAAGCTAAGCAAAATCTTGGACAACCTCAATCTTTTCTCCATTTATTGTGAAGTTGCGTGCTGACCCAGTCGTAAGGATTTTTGTTTTGTTGATGTTTAGTCGGAACCCATATTGAAGGCTATGATCTTTGATCTTCATCAGTAAATGTTTTAAATCCTCTTCACTTCCAGCAAGCAGAGTTGTGTCATCTGCATAACATAGGTTGTTAATGAGTCTTCCTCCAATCTTGATGCCACATTCTTCCTCATAAAGTCCAGCTTCTCGGATTATTTGCTCAGCATATAAATTGACGAGGCAGGGTGAAAATATACGGGCCTGATGCACACCTTTCTCCAGTTTAAACCGTGCAGTGTTTCCTTGTTCTATTTGAACAACTGCCTCCTGGTTCATGTACAGATTTCTCATGAGCACAATTAGGTGTTCTGGTATTCCCATTTTCCGAAGTGTTATCCATAATTTATTATGATCCACACAATGAAATGCCTTTGTGTAGTCAATAAAACATAGATGGACATCTCTCTGATATTCTCTGCTTTCAGCTAATATCCATCTGACAAAAGCAATGATGTCCCTGGTTCCCCGCCATCTTCTGTATCCTGCTTGATTTTCCAGTAATTTCCCATCTATATACTGCTGCAGTCACTTCTGAAAGATCTTTAGTAGAATTTTGCTGGTGTGTGATATTAATGATATTGTCCGATAATTTGCATATTCAGTTGGATTCCCCTTTTTTTGGGAATAGGCACAAATATGGATCTCTTCCTGTCAGTTGGTCAAGTAGCTGTTTTCCAACCCTGTTGGCACAAACATGTTAACGCCTCCAGTGCTGCATCTGTTTGTTGAAGCATTTCTATTGGTATCCCATCAATTCCTGGAGCCTTGTGTTTTGCCAGTTCTTTCAAGACAGCTTCTACTTCATCCTTCAACACCATTGGCTCCTCTTCATATGCAACCTCTTGGAATGGTTGGGCACCTACCAATTCTTTCTTGTATAATGACTCTGTGTATTCTTCCCATCTTCTTTTGATGTTTCCTGCATCATTTAATATTTTCCCTTTGGAATCTTTTGCTACTGCCACTTGAGGCTTGAATTTTTTCTTCACTTCCTTAATCTTGAAAAACAGAGAGCATGTTCTTCCCTTTTGGTTTTCTGCCTCCAGCTCCTTGCACATGTCATTATAATATTTGTTTTTGTCTTCTTGAGCTGCCTTCTGCAATCTACTGTTTAATTACTTAACTTCATCATGTCTTCCTTTTCCTTTAGCTTCTGGACATCTGTCAGTTTGCCATACTGTGGGGGCTTGTGTGGTGTTATGAGGCTGAGAGCTCTGCCACTGTAACCTCGGACATGAGCAAGGTTACCCATGGCGGACATGTTTTCAGATGAGCTTCCAGACTAAGACAGACTAGGGAGTAGGACCTAGCGAACCACTCCCGAAACAACTAGCCACTGAAAAACCTAGGAATAGCAAAGAAACACTGTCAGATATAATGCTGGAAAATGAGCCCCCCAGGTTGGAAGGCACTCAAAAGACTACTGGGGAAGAGTTGCCTCCTCAAAGTAGAGTCTACCATGATGACGGAAATGGAGTAAAGCACCAGGGACCTCCATTTCCTGATGTGGCATGACTCAAAATGAGGAGAAACAACTGTAAACATCCATTAATAATTGGAACATGGTATTTACGTAGTATGAATCTAGGAAAATTAGAAATCATTAAAAGAGAAATGGAGCACATAAACATTGATATTCTGGCATCAGTGAGCTAAACTGGACCGGCATAGGCCATTTTGAGTCAGCAATCATATGGTCTACTATGCTGGGAATGATAAACTAAAGAGAAATGGGGTTGCATTCATCATCAAAAAAGACATTTCAAGATCAGTCATGAAATACAATGTTGTCAGTGATAGAATACTATCCATACGCCTATAAGGAAGGCCAGTTAATATGACTATTATTCAAATTTATGCACCCACCATTAAGGCCACCAATGAAGAAAAGGAAGACTTCTATCAGGTTTTGCAATCTGAAATAGACCAAACATGCAATCAAGACATTCTAATAATCACTGGTGACTGGAATGCAAAGGTTGGAAACAAAGTAGAAGGCTCAGTAGTTGGAAGCTTACACATAAGAAACGCTATTAGGATGTGTTCTGGATTTCCCAGGAAGATAGAGAGATTTCCCAAGGAGATAGAGAGTACCCAAACATGGCAGGTCCCTGGGGCCTGCCTAGCCCTCTTGGAGGACTGGACTTTGTCCTGTGAGGCAACTGACCCTTCCCCACATCTGGGTACCTCACTCTTCCCCCTCCCTCAAGTGAGCCTGGCCAGCTCAGGCTTCCTTGAGGCGTGATTGTCTGAGCCCCATCTACCTCCTCATTTGTTAAGCCCTTGCCCTTATGCCACCCATGAGCTCTTCCCTGATTGTCCAGCTGTCATTCCTTGACAGTTAGATGACAATTGGCTTAAGGGCATAAAATCTCCTGAGCCCAGAACCGAACGGCTCATTCCAAACTCCATCTAGGGATAGCTCGGAGCTCTGCCTGAACACCACCTTAAGGAGGGTTCACTCTGTCCTCTGGCACTTGCCTGACCTATCTAGGCTTCAGCATACCCTTATCCTGCTTTCATCCTTCAACCAATCTACTTCCATGTTTGTCTCTGCCTGCCTACATCCACTGGATCTTCACCTTCTCCTCCTTAACCAATGGATCGAGTGCTTGGAGAGGCAAGCTTCCAAGAGCCAAATTCAGGGCCTCCAAAGTGGTGAAGAATACAGACTGGATGAGCCACAACACCTCGGAATCCCTGCCCCAGTGGCAGGTATTAAAGCTGAGTGCCTTCCTCCCCCATCTCCTTTCCCTGCCCCAATCATCTACCACCTACTCCTTCCCTATCCCTATAAATAAATCTTCCTTGTTTCATACTCCTGTGTGTGACACTCTGTTCCCCAGCTTCAGTTTCTCACAGGGTATAGTGTTGGGGCACCCAGTTGCAACACACAATGCAGAGGGTCACAGGTTCAAGTCTAGCCTTCCCCAACAAGGATGCATATGTCACAATAGTCACAGGAGTTCTTACAAGGAAGTTGTCTGGGCATATGTTGATTGTAAATATGGTCTGTAATCCCATTTGTGAGATTTTTCAAAGAATCACAGAAGTACACAGGGGAAAGCAAGGTTATACTCAAAGGCCACATACATTCTACTCTCATTATAATTATGTTTACATTTTCATTAAAATATTTCTCAAAATAATGACTCTATGCAGGTAATCCCCACTGTAGCTTTCTTAGTAATTATGTCAGAGTCCTTCATTTTCAGCTGATGAGACTTAAACCAGATCCTAGGGTGGGGGTTCCTTTCTCTTCCCAAGTCATCTAAATTTTTCCTGTCTTTCTATCTTGCCTCAAACTCATAAAATAAATTATTAGCACCTTTTAAAACTCCCCAAGCTTTAAAATTAAATGCAAAATGTCTTCTCAATGGGATAATATTAATAAATTCACACCTGATCCAACTTTATGTTCCTTCCATCATTATCCTGAACCTTTAAGATCCATTTTCATCCATATTCTCTAGATCTCTGCTTGTATGAATTCGAAAATTCAAGTAGTTCTTTTGGAGTATATTTCACCTTTTCTTGGATCATACTGTGAAGCTCACCTTTGGGGCCTGATGAAGCTTGAGTCTAGTTACAGGTCTAGAAGCAAAAATAGGTAGTGGGATGAGTCCTGAGGAGAATCATTACCTTTCCTGAAAACTGACTCAGGGGAGTCCATTAGTATTTCCTCATGCAATGCAGGATTGGTTCCTAGAGGAAGAGTTAGATAGGCCAATACCACAGGGCGAAAGGGTAGGGATAGTACTGCCATTGAGCGTGGTAAGGTCACTTCCTCTGGCAAAATAAACTCATCAGAATTTCAGAGTCCAATGTCCATAGACTGATCAGGATCCTTTTCTACATCTCCGTCTCAGTTTAAAGGATCCACTCTTTCACAGTCAATGACCTAACTTAAAATGTAGACATTTAATGCTTAAAGTTAAACTTCTTTTGTAATTCAATAAATTGCATAATGACTGCTTGTGTTTGTTTCTTGGCAACTTCAGCACTTTGGCTACAGGACAGAATATGGTCCTTCATGGCACACTTAGAAGGCTTTAGGTATTTATGCACATCTGGGATTGGCAATTTGAAAACTTGAAATAACTATTTTTCTTTATTACTTTGTCCAAGGATACCAGGAGCATCCAGCCAATATCATTTTTTTTAGTTTTCTAAAAATGTTCAAAAGTATCATGAATCATTAAAAAGTATAGATTCATTAAATTACCTTCCTTCACAAGTGGGAAATTGAGAGTACTAAATGCATTTACTTTGCATACCTCTACACATTTCATGCTACAGACCATCAGTACCCTCTTTACTATCATAAGGAGAGTATGTAGCAATTTTGGGTTTAATAAAATTATAAAGCCAACTCCAGAAATCATAAAATCTGTTAAAGAAATTCATCCTTGAAATTCTATTTCTCTGGAACCACTGATGCCAAAATGTTCATTACTTAGAGTTCTGTAGAGAGTAAAACCAATATAATTATAAGAAGGGATTTATTAGATTGGCTTACATAATCATAGGCTGAATAGTCCCACAATGGCTGTGTTCAGGATGGAGAATCAGGAGTCCTGGTAGCTTCTCAGTCCAAGAAGCTAGAAGTCTCAGAATAACAGTGACAAATGATATAGCACCAGTATGAGGTTAAAAGCAGAAGTCTCCTGTGGAGTCACTTGTTCGTGTTCACATTTAAAGGCTAAAAGTTCAGAAGTCTGATGTCCATTGGATATGGTAGCAGCAAAATACACCTGCTCAAGAAGAGCTGAATGTGTACATATATGCATGTCTCTCCCTTCTTCTGTTTTTTGTTCCAGTCAAGACCATAGTCTCTAGGATGTTGCTGCCAAAGTCCAGATCAGGTTTTTCTGAACAAGTTTGCTGACTAGTAAGCAAATCATCTCTGGAAACATGTTCATAGACAAACAGAACTGTGCTTTATTTTCTAGATATCTCAATCCAGTCAAGTTGTCAACCAAGATTAACCATCATATACACCTATAGTAAGGAGAATGTTGAAAATAATTAAAAATAACAAGACATTAAAATATAAATAGTTAGGAAATATAGAAAGATCTAAAATGAGATATCAAAAATTAAAAATGTGGAGAATAGAGTTTTCTTGAAAGTATATTTTCTCTTGTTCTTTTCTTTGTTCATGTGCTTTAACATGTGGTCCCCAGATGGTTACACTGTTTGTGGAGGTTATGGAACTTTGGCAGGTAGGATTCTAGCTTTATAGAAGTAGCTCCCTGAGGGTAGGCCTTTGGAGATTTTTACCCTGACTCATGACTCATGGGCCTCCTGCATCATAGTGCTGTGAGGTCATCTACCACTGGCCCAACTATCACAGCCATGTCTGCCACCACTGCTATTAAGGACTGATCCTCTGTGAGTTTCCAATAAATCTTTTCCTTGATAAGATTGCTTGGTTTATTTTTTCCTGCTGTAGCAATAACAGCTGACTAATAAAACAATTGACAAAGGATTGATATCCAGAACATATAAGGAAATTATCAAACTAAATAGCAAAAACAAAAACAAAAATAAAACAATAAGAAATCAAAACTAACCCAATTAAATATGGAAAATATATCCAAATAGATATTTCTCAGAAATTGTCAAGATGGCAGAATTGAGGTACTCAGCACTTGCCTGCTCCTCCACTAGATAGTCCTAAGCAACAGGCTACATGTTGAAGTGAGTGGTTAGAACACTGGAATTTGACAGCAGAAAATACAAAACTTTGCAAAATTCAGAGATGTGGACAACAACACAGAAAAATAAATTGCCCAGTACCTGTTGCCTGGTTCCAATATCAGTAGAGTAGTCATCTCTCCTTCTTGTATGTGCATGGGGAAGGTAAGGGTGAAGGAGAGAGAGTCCCAAGAAGGCTCTGTAGGTGAAGAACTCAGCACTTTGCAGAAATACAGCCTAAATAAATAAGAGACTTGGGATAGACACTGCAGGATGACTTAAGAGAAGGAATTCACTACATCTTCTAGGTTACTGTGGCTGGAAGACCTCTTTGGAAGGGGCCTATTGTCTGAGTTTTAACTGCTTTTGGTATCAGAAATCCCTCTACATACTTTTCTCTAGGACCTTGCATTCATTTCACTCTCCTGTCTCAGGGGTAGCTACCTCAGGACAAAGTCTTGGCTTGGGGTAGCAATTCTGAAACAAACCTGCTGGGAGTTCTGTTCTGTGAATAATTTGGGCTGCAATGTGGAGGGGAGCATAGGGATCCATCCTCCAGAATTATGGGATTGGGAAACCCACCTTCTGAGACTAGGGGTATAAAGGGTCATGTAGGATTTCTTGTAGGTCCCAGAACTGAGGATGACAGGAACAAGGACAGCTTTCCATGAAGTTTCCAATGGCTCCTCCTAGCATTGAATTTTATTGATTCCACTGTTACCCCCACCCTCAGAGGTGTCCAGGGATGGCCTCACACAAATCACCAGGAACCCATCTTTTGCCCTGCTCCTGGAGTACACAGATCGAGAAGCTCCAGAAAGAAACTGGACCAATTTCTTCCTGTATTCCATGCTATCTTGGTCCATAAAGCACGGCAGCTGAAAGGAATTTCAAACAGCTTTAGCCAAGACTCACACCTGCTTGATAACTTGTGGGTATTATAATGGAGGGCTTGGATTTAGTTCAGTTGGTAGAACACCACTCTGCAGTCTCTGAGGTCCTGAGTTCAATTCCCAGCACCACAAAAATGGGAGAAGGATGTGGCAATCCATTCCCGAGGAAATCCTGAAACAATCAGCCATGGGAAACTCTATGAGGGTTGCTATGAGTTGGACATGACATAACGGCACCTAACAACAACAACATTATAACAGAAGGAATCAGTGAGAGAAAAAAACCCTGGACAATGCTTTGCCCCAGGTGTGTCCAGCATAGGAACATCTAGAGAGAAACTATGTTTAGCATAGGTTGTGCTCCACCTTCCCTTGCTCCTCTAATCACCTCAGAAGAGAGGAATTATTTCTTTCTTTTTCCTTTTTTTTGTAGTCCTGGAAATTGAGCCCAGGGATTGTACATATTGGGTGAGGTGAGCGCTCTGCTAGTGAGCTAGTCTGAGCTCAGCTCAAAGGAATTGTGCCCAGTTATAACCATAGGTCAGTTCTTCTCTAACCATGGCAAATATTTCATCATAAACATTTGGGAAGAAGAAAGCCTGAGCAGTTGACCTGTACCCAGACAGACACATATGATGTCATGTTCCTGGACAGACATGCTCACAGTTGCATCAGAGAGAAATGACACAACTTTTGCTAACACTGCATCCATGTGTGTCCACTGCATCAGTCACCCACACTATGTCAGTTGACATGTTACTGAAAAGATGTGAGTGCTGTAGAGGGGAAGCTATAATTCTGCCCTAGAGTGATCTATACATTCAGTGTAAATCTCATCAGAACTGCAGTGGTATTTATCACAGACATAGAAAAAAATAATCCCAAAAGTTCTATGGAACTATTGTTGTTGTTGTTAGGTGCTGTGGACTAGAGTCTGACTCATAGTGACCCTATGTACACTATGGGAAACACCAAATAGCCAAAACAATCTTGAGAGAAATGAACAAAACTAGAACTAGAACTATCACACCTTCTGATATGAAACTATTTACAAAGATATTACAATCAAAGTAGTATGGCACAGGCATGAAAGACAGGCAGGTAGATCAAGGGAACAGAACAGAACAAAGATACAAAAACTAAACCTACAATAAGTGATCAACTAATGTTTTAAAAGGCTGCCAAAAATACACAATAGGGAAAAGATAATAGCAATAAATCATTTTGGAAAAACTTGATATTCACATTCAAAAGAAAGGAAACTGGATATTTGCATTACACTGTATACAAATGGATTAAAGTTATTTAAAATTTGAAATCATAAAAATCCTAGGAGAAAATATAGATTCTTGACCTTGGCGTTAGCAAGGACTTTTGGATATCACGCAAAAATATCAAGTACCAAAAGCAAAAGAAAACAGAAACAAAAACAAGTAACTGAGAAAGACTTCTATAAGTGGAAAGCCTACTGAATGAGAGAAAATCTTTGCTACCCATATATCTGACAGAGGATGAATATCTAGGATATATAAAGAACACACAAAAAATCAAAAACTAAAATAATGAACAATCCAATAAATAAGTGGACAAAGGAATTGAACAGTTTTCAAAATAAAAATATAAATGACCATGTTGTTGTTGTTAGGTGCCATGGAGTCAGTATCTGACTCATAGCGACCCTACATACAACAGGTGAAACACTATTGTTAGTGCTTCTCTGCTGTTCATAGGGTTTTCAATGACAGATTGATTTTTGGGAGTGGGTTGCCGGGTCCTTCCCCAATGACCATAGGCATATAAAAATATTCAACATCCTTAGCCACTACTTGCTGTTAGGTAATGTGTGGATAGCAAGGATATCTGACTCATAGTGACCTTTATAGGGTTTTCAATGGCTGATTGTTTCAGGATTCCCTTGGGAAAAGATTGTCATGTCCTTTTCCCATTTTTGCGGTGCTGGGAATCAAACTCGGGACCTCAGAGACTGCAGAGCAATGCTATACCAACTGAGCTAAATCCCAGCTTCTTTAGCCACTAGGCAAATGCAAATCACAACTACATTGAGATTCCATCTCACCCAAGTCAAAATGGCTAGGATCAACAAAACAACAACAAATGCTGGCAAAGATATGGGGAATAAAGATCTCTTTTACATGTTGATGGTTTTGTAAATTAGCATAGCCATTATGGAAATAAGTGTGGAGGTTCTTCAAAAAGCTAAAAGGAGAACTACCATACAATCCAGCTACATCACTCCTGGGTATATACCCAAAGAAAGATGAATCATCTTTCCACAAGGACACATGCATTTCCATGTTATTGCAGCACTTTTCACCATTGCAGAAAAATGGAATCAGCCCACACATCCATCAACAGATGACTGGATTAAAAATGTGGTATGTAGGGAAGCAGGGAAAGATGGCAGACATAATACATGCCTTCTGACTCAGAGGAAAAGGAGAGCTTAAACAGTAGTTTAGAACACACATTGACTAGTTAGACAGAGTAATAAATTAGATAAGAGGTAGGGGAATATTTATATTAAATGAGAAAGGATCTGCATGTTAGGTAAATACCACCAACTTCAGAAAAAGTTTAAATAAGGAAGTATCAGCATAGCAGGTCAGAGTGAGTGCACTAGCAGAAACATGGAGATTTGATCTAGTAGGAAGAGAAAATTAATAACTGTACAGAGCCACGCCTTTAGGAAACTCATCATCAATTCCTTCTGCACGTGGACTGCACAGAGAACAGAGAGTCTAGAGGGACAGTAAGATCGCAGTCCAAAGTGGAGAAGGCCTGGACAAAGTGGAACAGTTGATTCGCCATTGCCCAGATTGCAGAGCACAGAGAGAAAACAACCCAGGGAAAACTCCACTAGGACACCTGGAGGTCAGATCTTTCATGGAGTAGAACCCTAGCAACCCACCAACATCCTGCCAATGAGGGCACAGACAGCACATCCCACAAAGAATAATTTGTGGGTCTGCCTGAGGCTCCAGACGCAGTGGCCATATCTACGCCACACCATGCATGCAGTTTATGAGAGAGCAGTGGTGCAAAAGTCTCATGCAAAAATGCAGGCCTCAGATCTACCAGGGGTAGAATGGTACCATCCCACCCGCTTGGGCATGGGAGTGACAAGTGGCTGCAGCAGGGGCTGGGGCACATGCATGTGCACAGCGTGCCCAGAGAGTAGCCATGATGAGCAGCCGCACCATGGTCGCCTCCCTCCTGTTGTGGCAGGGAAGTTTCATTGAATGTCTCCCACACAGACACATGGGCACAAGAGCACACAGTCAGTCCTCAGATTCACCAGGGGTGACCCAATGTTGTCCTGCTCACTGCAGCACAGGATCAGCTGGGGACTGTGGAGGGGACTGGGGGCTGTGCGTGGGCAGAGCACACCCAGATATTACTGTGGAGAGCATGGCAGTGCACTTTGTGCCAGGGCAGTTTTGGGCATGACTTTGACATAGGCAGGTGGGCCTCAGACTCACCAGGGGTGTACCAATATCAGCCAACCCTCCATATCCTTGCTATTGTGAAAAGTGCTGCACTGAACATGGAGACACAGGTGTCTCTTTGGTATGAAGATTCATTTCCCTTTGGGTATATTCCCAATAGTAGTATAGCTGGGTCATATGGTAGATCTATTTTTAGTTTTCTGAGGTACCTCCATAATGATTTCCAAGGTGGTTGAACCAAATTCGAGATGAAAAAGGGATTATAACCATTGATTACAATGAAATACAGAAAATCATCAGGGAATACTAAATTGTATTCCCCAAAATACAAAAATACAGAAGAAATGGATAAATTTATTAACACGTATGATTTACCAAAATTGACCCCAGAGGATACAAGTGACCTAAACAAACCCATTACATATGCTGAAATAGAAAAGTTAATAAAAAGTCTCCGAACAAAGAAGAGCCCAGGACCTGTTGTGTTCACAGCAGAATTTTACCAAACTTTCAAAGAAGATCTAATACCTGTCTTCCTCAAATTATTTCAAAAAGTAGAAAAGGGCAGAAAACTCCCAAACTCATTCTATGTAGCTACCATCACGCTGACACCTAAACCAGGAAAGGATAAATCTAACGTAGAGGATTACAGAACCATTTCCCTTATGAATATAGATGCAAAAATCCTTAACAAAATCCTGGCAAGCCCAATCCAGCAATATATTAAAAAGATTGTTTAACATGACCAAGTGAGATTTATTCCACAGATGCGAGGCTGGTTCAACATATGAAAATCAATTAATGTAATTCCACCTATCAAGAGACTTGCAAACTAAAATCACATGATCATCTCAATTGATGTTGAAAAGGCCTTTGATAAAGTGCAACACCATTTCATGATAACCTTGGAGAAGATAGGCAAAACAGACAAATACCTTAACATCATAAAGGCCATCTATGACAGACCTACAGCCAACATTATATAAAGTGGAGAAAAACTGAAACCATTTTCTCTAAGATCTGGAACAAGACAAGGATGTCTACTCTCTCCTACTCTATTTAACATTGTGATTGAAGTCCTAGACAGGGTAATATGACTAGAGAAAAAAGTCAAAGTGATACAGGTAGTCAATGAAGAAGTCAAATTATCCTTATTTGTGGATGACATGATACTTTACCCAAAGGATCCCAAAACCTCATCTAGAAAACGTTTAGACCTAATTAACTCCTTTAGCAAAGTGACAGAATATAAAATTAACATGCAAAAATCAATACCCTTCCTTTACACCACCTGTAAGGAGGAAGAAAGGAAATTACAGATACAATACCTTCATGATAGCCAACTGGAAAATTAAATACCTTGGAATCAATCTAACCAAAGACCTTGTGGACCTATACAAGGAAAATTTCAAAACATTAATGAAAGAAACCACAGAGGACACTAAAAAGTGGAAGGACCTTCCCTGCTCCTGGATAGGGAGAATCAATATAGTAAAAATGGCTATCCTACGAAAAGCAACCTATAGATTTAATGCAATCCACATTAAAATCATAGTGACAGACTTTAAGAAGTAGAAAAAAAAGATCCAAAAATTCATATGGAAACACAGAAGACCATGTATAGCCAAAACAATCTTAAGCTAAAGAACTAGTGCAGGTGAGATCACAAGCCCTGAGTTTATAGTACAGGGTTGTAGTAGCAAACACAGCTTGGCACTGCCAAAAAAATAGGACAGAAGACCACTGTAACAGATTAGAAGATCCAGAGATACATCAATGCAGCTATAGCTACCTGATTTTCAACAAAGGAGCAAAGCAAGTAAATTGGGAAAAGGATAGCCTTTTCAATAAATGATGCTGGGAAACATGGATATCCACTTGCAGAAAAATGAAACCTGACCCACGTCTCTCAACATGCATGAGAGTTAACTCAAAATGGATAAAAGACCTCAACAAAAAAACAGAAACTTTAAAATTACTAGAAGAAAGGATAGACAATATGCTCCAACATATAGGTATAGGAAAGCACTTCCATAATAGGACTCCAATTGCTCAAGAAATTGCAACAAAAATAGATAAATGGGATTACATGAAATTGAAAAGCTTCTGTACAGCAAAGGAAACAATAAAGTCAAGGAAATCCCCACTGAATGGGAAAAAATCTTTGCATCCTATACATTGGATAAAGGACTAATTTCCAGAATTTATAAGGAACTCAAGAAAGGAATACCCAAGAAAAAAAAACAATACACAAATGGGCAAAGGAACTGAGCAGACAGTTCCCAAATGAAGAGGCCAGTAAAGCCATTAAGCACATGAAAAAATGCTCAATATTCCTAGCCATTAGGGAAATACAAATTAAACAATACTGAGATTCCACCTTACTCCAGTAACAATGGCCAGAATCTATAAAACAAATAAAAATGAATGCTGATGAGGCTGTGGAGGAAAGGGAACCCTCTTACATAGCTGGTGGAGCTGTAAATTGGTTCAAGCATTTTGGAAATCAGTATGGAGGTACTTTAGGAAACTAAACATAGATATACCATACGGCCCACTGTTGGGAATATACCCAAAGGGAGATGAGGCATCATACCACAGAGACATCTGAATCTCCATGTTCAATGCAGCACTTTTCACAATAGCAAGGATATGGAATCAACGAAGATGTCCATCAACAGAAGAATGGGTAAAAGTATTATGGTACATGTACAGAATGGAATACTACTCAGCGATAAAAAATGAAATGATGTCATTTGCTGCAGATGGATGGAACTGGAGAAAATTATCCTAAGTGAATGAACACAGACCCAAAAAGAGAAAGACCCCATGTTCTCACTCATATGTGGGAGCTGAATTAAATTTAAAAGAAGAGAAAAATACTACACATAAGTTGGAACATAATAAAAAGCTCACATAAACTTAGTGGAGAAGGGACAATTTAAGGAGCAGAAAAAAGGAGGGAGGGATCTAGCAAAAGGAACCAATGAGGAGAGAAGACAGGAGGGGGAGGAGGGACAAGGAGGAGTGAGGAATGAGAGAGAGGTTGACCTTAATGTAAACAGCCCAACTTTAATAGTTTGGGAAATAATTATAATAATACCAACAATACCAAAGGATGATAATAACACAAATGGGCTAGAATATTCATGTAATACTGCTGACAATGTAAAAAGATAGATCACTACAGAAAAATGTTTGGACTTAAATCATAATTGAGATGCAAGGGTATACAGAAAAGTATTCCCACAAAAAGACATGCAAGTAGAAGAGAGGCCATTGGTGGTGGAGTGGGAGAGGGGGGAGGAGGGGCAGAAGAGGGCAAGGGGGAAATTATCTGTATAATGTACAATGAAACACAAATATGGAAAAGTCACGATGAAATGCATATTGGAATGAAACACATTAAGTCGTACATTAAAAATTTCCAAAAAAGCCAATCATATCTAAAGCTCCCAGAATTCCAAACACTCTTTATATTTTTATAAATATTATTATAATATAATAATAATAATATAATATAATATAATAATAATATAATATAATATAATAATAATATAATATAATATAATAATAATAATATATTATTATTATTATTATTATTATTATTAAGAATTTTAATTGAAAAATAATTAATGTATGTGGTTAACATTCCAGGCTCTCAAAAGGATGGATATATAATTAAAAGTCAGTATTCCTCCCATGCTGAATCACCAGTCTCCCTCCCCAGAAGCGATCACTTTTGAATCATTTATGTAAATTTTCACATACTTGTCAAATACAAACATCTGTTTGCATATATTTTT
>VMDO01024115.1:0-30314 GCA_007922755.1 Pedetes capensis
GGGGGCAAGAGGGGGATCTAGACATCCTAGCGGGGCAAGGGCCCCGTCCACCACCCCACCAGACCTTTGCTCCCTCAGCATCCCTGTCACACTCTGAGCTCCCCAACCCTTCTGTCCCCAGCCAGACTCTTAGCGCCCCTGCCCAGGAAAAGGCACAGAGGCCCCCTTGGTTTCACCACAGCCACAGTCACAGGCCCCCAGCCTGGATACTAGACTCCATCTCCAGAGCCTGGTGTAAGGTATGCAGCAGGCACTCAATAACCGCATGGGGAACACATGCACAGTTAAGAGGCTGCACTGAGGGGTGGGGCTCAGTGGAAAAGTGCTTGACTACCATGGGCGCGGGCCTGGGATCGATCCTCAGCACTGTAAGAATCAAAAGCATTACGTATTGCGTCAAAACTCTCAGTGAATTTATAAAATGTAAATATGCTGGGCGCGGTGGTGTGCCTGTAATCCCAGCGACTTGAGAGGCAGAGGCAGGAGGGTCACAAGTTCGAGGCCAGAGGCAGCCTGTGTAACTTAGTGAGACCCTGTCTCAAGATAAAAAAAAATTAAAAAGGGGGCTGAGAGTGCAGCTCGGTGGCAGAGGGCTCACAAAGTATGTGCAAAGCCCTGGGCTCAACCCCCAAGTATTAAAAAAAAAAAAAAAGTCTGCACAGGACCACGGGGAGAGGCTAGGAACAGAGACACAGCTAACTCAGCGTGTGAGGAAGACCCTGGCTCACCCCACTCGAGAAGATGGGCTCCGGCCCCGCAGCCGCTCCATGCTCTCCATCAAGCGCAAGAGTTCTCGCGATGTCTCTGTGGGAAGTGAGACTCAGCTCCGCTCGCCCAGCCGGCCCCTCAGCGCCGCCACCCGTGGCCTCTGCGCTCAGCAGAGCCTTCTTACCTGCTGTGGCGCCCTGAGACAGCAGAAGGCACAGGCAGAAGGAAAGGGCCCCCCAGCAACCCATGCCCTGCGCCTGGGTCTCCTCCAAGCACTGGCTTCCTCTCCTGGAAAAGGTGATGCCATCATGATTATGGGCCTTCCGTGGCCTGGGGGTGGAACGTGCAGCATCTTATTGGCTTCTCACTTCTCTCACAGATGGGGAAACTGAGCCTCAGCAGGCAAAGGGTCTTGCTTTGCTCAAAGGTGCCTGAAGCCAGGTCCCTGTGACCCCAGAACATCTGACTACTGAGTCACAGCTGCCATCAGAGCTCAGCCTGAGACATCCCTCTCTCAAAGAAAAGGAATGGAGGCTCCCCAGGACCCCTACCTCACCCCCGAGGAAACTGCTTGGGAGCAAGTAATGAATGTGTCACCTCATCCTGTCCTGTCATTGACTCACAATGTGTAAGAATTGCTCTCTGCCCTCATTTTCGCCAGGTTTAAAACCAACGAATAAACTTCTGTTTAGCCAGGCACAGTGGCACATGCTGGTTATCCCAGTGACTCAGGAGGCGGAGGCAGGAGGACGGCAAGCTCAAGGTCAGAGGCAGCCTGTGTAACTTAGTGAGACCCTGTCTCAAGATAAAAAATAGAAGAGGGGCTGGGGTGCAGCTCAGTAGTAGAGCCCTTGCAAAGTATGTGCGAGGGCCTGGGTTCACCTCCCCCAAGTACCATAAACAAACAAACAAGCTTCTGCTTAACTATAGCAAATGTATATCCACCCCTGAAACTCCATCCAAAGGGGAATGAATGAATAAAATAGGCACCAAGGCACGAAGGTGGAACAATGGGAAAGGCAGGCAACAGCAGAGATGGGAGGTGACAGCAAAATTTGGATGCCACCAAGCAGGTGGCCACCTGGTCATAAGTCGTCAGACCATAAAAAGTCAAATACAAGCACCTGCAGAGGGGGAGGAGGGGCAGACAAAAAAGGAGAAGCCAATTAGATGAAGCCTCGAGAGCTTGGAAGCACTTGAGAATGGGAAGTGTCGAGAACCTTCGAAGTAGGGTGGCAGGATGATGCTGAAAACAGGAGATGGTTGGCTGGGTGTCATTACAATACTCAGCTTGGTCCCTGGGTCCCATGTGCCACCTCAAGTGGCTGGCAGGCTGCCTCACTACCTGCTGTCCCCAGTCCCCATCCCAACACAAAGCTCTCTCCCTGGAGAAGGTGCGCCATGCAGAACTGCAGGGGAGGGGAGGGGTACCATTTGGGTATAGAACATTAAGTCACATCCCCTCCCCACCTCCTTCCTCATGCAGTTTCAGGCCGCAGCAGTCTGGGTTATGCCCTAAATCAAAGGAAAACTCCTCCTTGAAGAACTAACCATTCCAAGAAAAGTATTGCTATAGCTACTCAATGGCACACAACAACAACAACAAATAGCCACTGGCATCTTGATGCTCCTCGAGGAAACGGTGAAGATCTAACTTATGATACAGCGTCACCGGTCACCAAGCCCAGCCAATGCTCCACTGTTAAAGATCTACAAATGGTCAACCAAAGGTTATTGGGCATTTTTAAATAGGCACCTTTTCTCAGGAAGCTGCTGAAGGGTGTGCCCCACAAAATGATGGAGTAAATCACAAAAGAAGATACAGGGTACAGGAAATTCCATGATGGGGCAGGGGGAGCTACTTCCCAAAAAGTGTGGGGAAAGAAGGCCGAGGCTGATGGCTGAAAAGAGCAGGATGAGGGCACATCCTGTCCAGAAGGGGGGAAGGGAAAAGAAGGCTCCAGAACAGAGGCCTCGAAGAAAAAAAAAGAAAAAGGAAGAAAAGAATACATAGCATATCTGACAGGTTTGAGCCCACGGAAAAATTATTTTGAGAGATGTCTTACTGAAGGCTTATGAATGAAAAATAACAAGAAGCAATTAATTTCAATAAAGCCTGCAGCCGTAGCCCTGTGGCATCCAATCCCCTCAGATCTCAGAAGCTAAGCAGGGTCGGGCCTGGTTAGTACTTGGATGGGAGACTGCCTGGGAACACTAGATACTGCAGGCTTGGGAGAAGGACCTGGCAACCAGCTCCCAATAATCAATCTGCCATTGAAAACCCTATGAACAACAGAGAAGCACTGACAATAGTGTTTCGCCTGCTGTATGTAGGGTCGCTATGAGTCGGATACCGACTCGACGACGGCACCTAACAACAACAACAACAATTTCAATAAAACCTAGTTGTACAAGAAAGAAAATGTAATATTGTTATACAATTTGACTTAGTCACACCATACGCTTGTGAAAGCTGGATGGTGCATAGGGGATACAGGAGAAGGACGGCTAGACTGCATCGTCTGTATTTTGGACATATTGTCAAGAGGGACCAGTTCCTGGAGAAGGATATCATGTTCGGGAGAGTGACAGGTCAAGGAAAAAAAGAAGACCCTCAACTAGATGGATTGACAGAGTGGCTGCAACAATGGGCTTAAACATTAAAAAAAAAATCGTGAGCCAGGCACAGTGGCACATGCCTATAATCCCAGTGGCTCCGGAGGTGGAAACAGGAGGACGGCCAGTTCAAGACCAGAGGCAGTCTGCATAATTTAGAGAGACCCTGTCTCAAAAAGTGAACAACAACCAAAAAATGGTCTGGGGGTGCAGCTCAGTGGTCCAGCACTTGCAAAGCATGTAAGCGCGAGGCCCTGGGTTCAACCTTCCGTACCGCTTAAAAAAAAAAAAATATCGTGTGCATAGCACAGTGCCGGAGAGTGTTTCATTCTGTTGTACATACAGTTGCTATGAATCAGTCCCAACTGGATGGTATCTAACAACAAGCAGGAAGAAAATTTCTACAGACATAATGAAACATTGAACTCGGTACTATGTAGCCCAGAGTGGCATCAAACTCATGATTTTTCTACCTCTGCTTCCCAAATGCTAGAATTATAGGTATCCATCACCATACCTGGCTAGGAAATTCATTTTTAAAATCATATAAAAATCACATACCTGATTTCAAGGCTTGCTATAAAGCTACAATAATCAAGAGAATCTTATTATCATAAGGATAGATGTGTATAACAGAAAAGGGAAGCTAAAAATACACCCATGTATTGATTTATTTTAATTAATTTTTTTAATCAATTGATATGGAACCAAAATGCAAAAGTCATCCTATGAAGAAAATATATTCTTTAACAAGTGGTTGGAAACATTTGGTGATCTGATGCTAAAATAACAAAAAATTTGAATCTGTAACTTCTAGCATACAAAATTTAGCTCAAAGTGGCTCATACATCAAAATGTCAAAAGTAAAACTTTAAAATTTCTGGGGAAAAACATAGGAGACAATAGTCCTGATGTTAGAAGGCGAAAAACAAAAAAAGGAAGGAAATTAAGATCCTTTATTAAATTGATTTGTAAAAAACATTGTTGCTGGAAATTGATTGGGACTTGAGGCCTTCCTTCCAGAAAACAAGGACTTGATTGTCAGGCCTATATTAGGTCCTGAACCTTAATGCCATGTGTCTGTACTTATTAAAAATGTTTTGATGAAAAGCATATTGGTAATTGGAACTTCTAGTTCAGTTGGGAATTTGAAAAATGTGATATTGAATCTGATTTTTTCGTTGCCTCCCCTAATAGAATTGAAGCTAGAATCTTCTCTTTTGATAAAAGAACAAAAAATGAACATGTTATTTGTAAATTGATGTTTAGTAACTAGTGATAAACTTGAAATGCTAGAATAAGCCTAATCTTAGTAGTCTTATGAAAATATATCTCTTAATTATTTTTTGAACCTGTATTCACATTGTTTTTCAAAATATTTTAAGTTAAAATTTTTCCTCTTTTTTTTTCCCGAGCTGCTTATTATGGGGCTACTTTTTTTTTAATTGAGGCATCATTCATAAGGGGCTGCATTGTTTTACTAAAGCTTCTTATAACTATGGCTGGATGTTTTGCTCTAGTCTTCCAAGAAAGGCCATTTTATTTTTTTTTTAGAGTCACTTCTAAAGACATGGTCATTAACTTTGGGAACTATTTTGCATATGAGTGCTGATACAAATTAAAACCCAAGTTGACCTCATTGCATGTCATCCCCTGTAATGTATGTACTTCTGGACTGAAAGGCTGGAGAAAAAACTTAATTTTTCTTCTTTGTGTAAATTAGAACTTAAAGCTATTGTGTGGAGTTCCCTTGTTGACCTCAGCAGATGAAGTGAGCTGATAGCATTAATTCAGAAATTATCTGAATCTTGGTTTGTGTAGATTTGCAATCTACATACAATATTAACTAAATCAGATAGCTTTTACAGTTCCTTCTGTGTATATAGGCTGTCTCCCACGCCCTTCCACATCCATTAGTTACTGAACTTTGTAAACTGGCATTGCAACATAGTAATGTTTTGTTGCACCAATTTTATAAACTTTTACAGTGCAATACTTCTTATTTTTCTGAGGCAAACCAAAGGTATATTGCTCAAGGTTCTTGCTGCCACATTTAGCAGCATTTGATGGAGGATCTTTTATACATTGTAATAGATAAAAATAAACCAGATTGCAAGTTTAAAAAAAAATAAATCATAAACCACGTACCAAGAGTTTGGTTGAAATTGTCTAAGATAAGTTAAATTGCATTCTATTAACTGAGTGTATTTCTGTAAGCATAATTATGTTGAAATAAAGTTTTAAAAAGAAAAAATATATACACATATACATATACATATATATGTATATATACATACATATACATATATACATATATATATATATATACACATATATATATATCTGATGTTGGGTTAGGCAAAGATTTCTTAGAAACATCACCAAAAACATGGTCCACAGAAGAAAACAATTAGTAGATTGGATTTCATCAATTCTGCTCTTTGAGGCTCACTGCTAGGGAAATGAAAAGGCAAGCCACAGCCTGGGAGAAAAGATCCACAAACACCTACGTGATTTTTTTAACTCATACATGTATTACATAAAGAACTCTTACAACTAATAAGAAGACAAAAACAGCCCAATTAAAATGAGAAACAATTTGAACAGCCACTACACCAAAGAGGATATATAGATGGCAAATGATCATATGAAAAGATGCTCATTATTATTGATCATTCTTGATGTTGTTGTTGTTAGGTGCCATCGAGTCAGTGTCCAACTCATAGTGACCCTATATACAACAGGCAAAACACTATTGTTAGTGCTTCTCTGCTATTCATAGAGTTTTTAATGGCTGATTGTTTTTAAGGAGTGGGTTGCCTGGCCCTTCTCCCATTATTGATCATTAGGGAAATGCAAATAAAAATCACAAAGAGATATCACTACAGACAGTTTAGAATGGCTAAAATTAAAGTGATTGGCAATCCAAAGTGCTGTTGAGGATATAGAACACTCTCTTGTTTCTGACGGCAGTTCCAAGTGGGATAACCACTTTGAAAACAGCTTGGCATTCTCTGATAAAGATACACTTACCATACAACCAGCAATTCCACTTATAGGTATTTACCCAAGAAAAAATGAAAACACCTGTCCACACAAGGACCCCAATATGCAAATTTTCATAGCAGCTTTATTCATAATAGTAAAAAACTGGAAACAACATAAATACCCATCAACTGGTGAAAGTTAAATGTGGCATATCCACACAGTAGAATATTATTCAACAATGAAAAGGAATGAACTGCTTAACTAGGTAATACCTGGGTGAATCTCAAAGTTATTAGGCTAAATGAATGAAGGTAGGCACAAAAGACTCTATACTTTATGAGTCCTCATATGGGACCATTTAAAAAAGTAAAACGGTCAGGTCAAAGACCACATCAACAGTTGCTGCTCACCTCAGGGCAGCCAGAAAGCAGAGAGCCAGAGAGGAAGGGTCCGGGGATGAGATATATCCTTCAAAGCCATGCCTGCAGCGAGCCACTGCCTCCAAGTAGGCCCCACCACTTAAAAGTTCATTTAGCGATGAACTCATCAACAGATCAATACATTGACATCAGCACATTCATGACCCAATCACCTCTCAATACACCACCAGCTGGGGACCAAGACTTCAACACATGAGCTTTTCGGGGGGACCCTCCGTATCCAGACCACAGCACTTCTCACTTGAGGAAGAAAACTCAGGGGGCTTTGAGAGGGGAGAACCACAAAATTCAAAACACCTGTTTGATGGTAACAGCACAGAGAAAGAGTTAAGAATGCATACTTTAATTTTTCCACCACCAGACTTACAAAGATCTGAAATAAGCTAATGTCCAAGAAGAGGCTGTAGAGACCCATTCTCCCAGGCCACATCCAAGATTCAAGAGTCTGATCTCCTAGGGAATTGTGTGAAATATATGTGAACTTGACATTCTGAATATTCTTTGACCCAAAAAGCTCATTCGGTATGAATTTATCCTATGGAAATAATAGGGCAAACCAGGAAATGTATACATACAAAAATTATTTAGAATACTATTGTTAATAATAAAGAAAACTTGGGATGGGCATGGTAGCACATGCCTGTAATCCCAGTGACTCAGGAAGCAGAAGCAGGAGGATCACAAGTGCAAGACCAGAGGCAGTCTGTGTAATTTAGTGAGACCCTGTCTCAAAAAGTAAAAAATGGGCTGGGGGTGCAGCCCAGTGGTGTCGCACTTGCAAAGCATGTGAGTGTGAGGCTCTGGGCTCAACCCCTGGTACCACAAACAACAAAAACAACAACAATAACAATAATGATAAAGAAAACTTGAGCCCAGTGCAGTGGCTCATGCCTGTCATCCCAGAGACTCAGAAGACAGGCAGGAGGATGGCAGGTTCAAAGCCAGAGGCAACCTGTGTAACTTAGCGAGACCCTGTATCAAAATAAAAAGTGAAAACTGGGCTGGGAACATGGCTCAATCATACAGCGTTTGCCTAGCATGTGGGAGGCCCTGGGTTTGGTCCCCAGCACTGCAAAGAAAAAAAAGATAATAAATAAATATGCACCAGGGGCCATGGGGCACAACTATCATCCTGGTGACTCAGGACACTGAGGCAGGAAGATCTCAAGTTCAAGTCCAGAGGCAGCCTGTACAAGCTAGCAAGACTCTCTCCCTCAAATAAAATAAAAAGGGGCTGGGGATGCAGCTCATCAGTAGAGCACTTGGTTCAACCTCCAGTACTACAATAAACAAACAAACATGTGCTACCATATGACTCTGCAGTTGTGAGAAATAAAACCCCACATTCATGCAAAAGTCTCTATATGAACATTTATAGCAGCTTTATTCATAATTACCCCATTTTGGGAGCAACTCCAATGTCCCTTCAGTGAGTAAATTTGTTAAACTGTGGTATGTCCATGTCATAAAACACAGCCCAACAATTTAAAATATAAATAAATTTTAAAAACCCTATAGATGCAACTTGGGTAGATCTCAAGGGAATTACGCTGAGCAAGAGAAAAAAAAAAGCCAATCTCAAAATGTTGCTGACTGTGTGATGTGGCTTGTATAACATGCTTGAAATGAAAATTACAGAGATGAGAACAGATTAGTGGTTGCCCAGGATTGGGGTGCATGTGTGTGTATGTGTCTCTACGTGTGTGTATGTATCCATGGAGGGAGAGCACAGGGGTCCTTGTGGTAATGGAACAGTTTCGTGTCTTGATTGTGGTGGCAGTTATAAGAAGTTGCACATGTGACAACATTGCATAGAATTAAATACCCACATTACACACATATATGAGTGAGTTCATATAACACTGGTGGAATCCAAATAAGGTCTATGAATTGTACCAAAGTGAATTTCCTGGGTTTGACACTGTACTACAGGAATGTAAGATGTTACCGTGGAAGGAAACTTAGGTGAAGCTGGGCTTCGTGGCACATGCCTGTAATCCCAGTGACTTGGGAGACGGAGGCAGGAGATAAAAAGTTGGAGGCCAGAGGCAGCCTGTATAACCTAGTGAGACCCTGGCTCAAGATGAAAGAGTTAATGAGTGGGCTGGGGTGCGCAGTTCAGTGGTAGAGTGCTTGCAAAGCATATGTGAGGCCCTGGGTGCAACAGCCTAGTACCAAGAAAAACAAAAGACAGTGGCTGGGGTTCAGCTCAGTTGTAGAGTACTTGCCTTTGCAAGACCCTGGGTTCCCCTAGGAATGCAAAATAAGATGAAAGAGAGAGAGAGAGAGAGAGAGAGAGAGAAAGCTGGGTGAAATTTACACAGAATATTTCTGTACAATTTCTGTGCAAGAATGTATGAATATGTAATTTTTTTTCAGAGTTAAAAATTAAAAGAAACCAGGTGTGGTGGCACACCTCTGTAATCCCAACACTTGGGAGGCTGAAGCAGGAGGATCAACTCGAGTTTGGGACCAGTCTGGGCTACACAGTCACTTGTCCACCTCTTAAAGATACTAATGGGGAAACTGAGGCAGGCAGGTGGATTTCACCTCCAGGGTCTGGACCCTAAGTCAGGTCCCTAGGCCCTTAGTCACGTTCTTTCCAGGCAGGCATCAAGGAAAGAGCAGCTGGAGAAATCGAGGCTGAAGCAGAAGTACACAGCCCCAAGCACCCCAGATAGAAGCTGTGGTTTCCACCCCCGTTCCCAGGGGCAAACCACCATCTTGGCTTCTGCTTATGACCTCCAGATGCCCTCCCCAACCCCGCAGAGCGGCCCCTGCGCACCCCATGGCCCTGAGCCCTTGGCCATGGGGTTCTCCTCCCTCCCTGCAATTCATTATGTGGGGCCCTATAGGAAACCCCATTGGGTTGGTAGAGTGCCGCTCTGCAGTCTCTGAGGTCCCAAGTTCGACTCTCAGCACCATAAACACTGGAGAAGGATGTGGCAATCCCAAAACAACCAGTCATTGAAAACCTAGGAGGGTCACTATGAGTTGGACATGAATGACTCCAAGATGGCTCTAGTAGACTACAGGAAAACAGAATACCATGGAAGCAAAGGGGTTCGCTTGGGGTTCTCCAGCAGCCCAGTGATCAAGCTGGGTCTCAAAACCAGGCCTCTAGACTCCCAGCCCAGTGCTCTACCCTCTGCATGCTTCATCCTCCCCAAGGTGCTGAGCAGCCGAGTGGCTATGTGGACAAGTGAGACCCTATCTAGGCCAACAGAGGGACAAGGAAACGTGTGGAGCACTGGACAGGTCCTTCGGAAGCCATGAATTTGATAACCAGTATTCAGTGCCCATGCAGTGTGACGTTAGGCAAGAGACTTGGCCTCTCAGAGGCCTCAGGTTTTTTCATCTGTAAAATGAAACCAAAGGAATCTATTTCCCAGAAAGACTCAGAGTGCCTGGCCAGGAATCCATCTTCTTGTGAGGCTTGGAAATCCCTGACTTCCTCCGCAGAGCTGGTCAGGGACTTCAAAGTCCCGAGCAGCACCAGAGCCTGTGGAGCCACCCATGTTCCTGCACAAGGTCCTATCTGCCTCCACCAAACAGCCACCCCTGACAACCACAGCCTCCCCTGGCCAGAGTGAGGGGTGAACCTGTGGTCTCTGCAAAATAGTTCTGAGAGATGCTCTGATCGGCCCCATTTCACAGATGGGCAAAGAGAGGCTGCAGCAAAGCCCAGCAAGAAGTCTGCGACCCGGCCAGCCCCACAGCCACTTCCCTGAGACATGCTTCCCCACTCGGCAGTCCCCATTCCTTGGGAACCGCATCTGCTCCCATTTCTGGGCACAAGCTCCATGCCAGATCCCACACTAAGCACCTGATGGTCCCTCACCCATGTCCTTCAAGGTGCAGGTTACTGGACTTGCCCCATTTTACACATGAGGAAACTGAGGTCCAGAAAAGCTCCATCCAGTAACTCGCCCCAAGCCACAGGAGGGAGATGCAACTGGAAACCCAGCCCCAAATCACTCCTTCATGTCAGCATCCTCCTCCGAGAACACAGATCTGTGTGCTCCCCCAGGTTTGAGGTTGCTGCCCAGAGAGGGAAGGTGGTGGGTTCCCAAGCTCGCTGTTCCCGGTTGTCACCAGACACGTGTCACCCAGGCAGGGGCATGTCCAATGCCGTGAGGGGCTGCGGATAGGAACAGGGAGCCAGAGTAAGAGACAGGGGACTAACCTGCGAAGCTGCCTTAGCTGATGCCTTCGTGACTGTGTCCTGGCTGTCGCGCTGCTGCTGCAGGAAGAAGGGGAAGTTAGGAGGCTCGAGCTGCTGTGGCCTCTCGGGTGGCCTCACACCCACTCCTCCCCCCACCCCCCGGCTCTTGCCTTTTCACCCCACATGTGCACCCCGCATTCTGGCCCCACTTCTTCTTTCACTGCGGCAGTCTCTGCTTCCTCTGAGCCAAGGGCCGTGCTGAGCTCCCTTGATCTCACCCCCAGGGCCCCGTAGCACTTCCTGGGGGCGGCCACACCTCCAGGAGGTGCCTGGGGGACCAGCAATGTTCACCAGACAGGGTTCAACACCCACCTCAGCTCTGCGCCCTTGGGTATGCAGTAGTGCCTTTCTGTGCCTCAGTTTCCCCATGCATAGAAAAGAGGAAACGATTCCTGCCTGACTTCAAGCCACGGGACTGAGGACAGCAGGGACCTCAGGCAAGGGCTGGGCCAGGCTGCCTGGGTTCAAGTACCAAGTCTACCATTCCCAGGCTGGGAGACTTGGGCAAAGCACTTAACTCTCTAGGCCTCAGCTTCCCCTCTGGAAGAAGGAGATGACAACAGTACCACCTTGTGTGGGAGGGTAAGGCTAACCAAGGGAAAGGCTGGCAAAATCACAGAAGTGCTTTGGAAAGCCACCGTGTCTCACGGGTGCTGAGCCTGAACCCTGGAGAAGGCAGGACCTGGCCAGGAGTGGCCCAGGTGCGGAGTCCTCAGGGGAGAGGCTGCCCTGGCAGCAGAGCTCAGACGCAGCAGGACTGCCCAGCTGCCCAGCTTCTCCTTGAGTCAGGGGTCCCCAGAAGCCTGTCCCATACCAACCACACCCTGTGCTGAGCCCTAGGGAGGGGGAGGTGACCACATGGGACTGCGTGCAGGGGGAGACATGGTGTCTCTCTCTTCCCTGGGTCCCATCCACATCCCCTAGAGAGACAATGACTCAGGAACACCCCCTGCCACCCTGGGAGCCAAGGGTGGAGAAGTGGCAAAAGGCAGAAAGCAGACGGGTCCCAGCGAGGCCTCTCTGCCCTCTGCCCACCTACACTGGCCCCGCACAGCCCATGGGGGAATAGGGGCTCTGTGGAAAAGGGAGGGGGGGAGCTTTTTCTTGGAAGGCAGCCAGGTCCCCGCCCCAGTTGCCATCAAAGGCCTCACAGGGCCCCCAGCACACCCATGCCCTGACTCTGTGGCCGCACTCCCACCAGGGGACTTGGCTAAGCCCTTGCCCTTCTTTGTACTTTGCTTTTTCCCAGTTACTGGTGTTTTTGGGTTTTGTTTTATTTGTTCGTTTGTTTTTGTGGTGTTAGGGATCCAACCCAGAGCCTTGTGCATGAAGGGCAACTGCTCTACCACTAAGCCACACTCCCAGGCCCTGTACTTAGGTTCTCTTTAAACGTAACCCAGACTTTGACCTCCAGGCCCTTGATGTCTGAGGTCTCCTGGCTGCCTCTCAGGGCGCAGCGAGGGTCCTGCTCCCCTGCCTCCCACAGCCTCTCTGTTTCTCCGCCTGGGTCTGTACCCACCTCCTTCACTCTGCCTCAGCTGGGGGTGCCAGTTACTTGGCCCCGTGCTCCACATCCTTGAACTCAGTTCCAGACACTCTCTTGCTCTAAAGCCAAGAGTGGCTCCCTAGTGGCGTCACGGTCTAACACCGTCCAGGTTCTACTTCCAGCCAGTTTCATATGTGCTGGCCACATTCATGCCCACCTCCCTGCTGTGTCCCTGCTGTGTCACACATGGGTCTGGGCAGCCCTCTGGCTCTCCTCCCCGCCTCCAGGGTCAACTGGGGTCCTGCCTCCTCCAGGAAGGCTTCTCCCTATGAAACATTCTGGAGGCTTCAGCATAAGGAGGCACATCAGTTCCTTGTTCAGTTCCTAGGCAGAGGAGGTTTCCACCCTCCCCAGTGGAGGGTCTCCCCATGTGGGGACTACGAACCCTGGTGATCTGCAAGAGGATTGTAAGTGGCACCTCAACAGGCCTTCACAGCAACTGAGCCAATGACTTCCCCAGTCTTTGTCAGTCTTGACTGCAGCCTTGGTTTAGGGTTCCCTTTAGCACCTTGCTAACATTGGTACGTGTACTTGTGTGTGCTTGCTTGCGCGCGCGCGCTCTGTCTCTGTCTCTCTCTCCATTCTTCACTTTGTTTGTATGTTGGTTTGTTTGTTAGTTGGTTTGAGACAGGGTTTCACTGTGTACCCCTGGCTGACCTTGAACTCACACCGATGCTCCTGCCTCAGCCTCCCAAATGTTGGGATTATAGGTGTGCACCACCACGCCTAGCTTTCATTCTTCAATCTTTTGCTGGACATCAAAAACAAGACATCTGAAGCTGAGTGTGGTGTCGCACACCTGCAATGCCAACATTTCAGAGGCTGAGGCAGGAATGATCTCAGTGACTCTGAGCTAGCCTGGGCTGCATAGCGAGTTTCAGGCTAACCCGGACTACCAACTGAGTCAAACAAAACAAAACAAAACCAAAACCAAAACAACAACAAAAAATACCCCTGAGACATCTGAGCCAGGCATGGTGGCTCACTTCGGTAACCCCAGCACAGAGGCCAAGGCAGGAGGATCATGAGTTCAAGGCCAGCCTGAGCTACTTAGCAAGACTCTATCTCAAAATACCAAAACAATGACAATAACAAAAACACAAGATAGCGTACTTTAAATTTTTTAAATTGTGGTAAAATATACCTAACATAAAATTTATCACATTAATCATCTTTAAGAAGAGTTCTGTGGCATTCTGTGCTTTCACATTGTGCCACTATCACCACCATCTGCAGCACTTTTTCATCTTCCCCAAATGGAACCCTACCCATGAAACAAAAGCTCCCCCTTCACCTTACTGTAAGCCTAGCAGCCACCTTTCCACTTCCCATCTCTATGAATTTCTCAACTTTAGCTACCTCCTATAGATGGGACCAGACAGTATTTGTCCTTTTCTGACTGGCTTATTTCACTTAGCTTACCATCCTCCAGATTCATCTGTGTGGTAGCATATGTCTGAATGTCCTTCTTGTAGTCAGGAAGATGAGACAGGAGGATTCCAAGTTCAAGGCCAGCCTGGGTTACGTAGTGATATGCTGTCTCAAAACAAAAAAAGAAAAAAGAAAAAAAAAAAAAGGCTTCTTTTTAAAGGTTGAATAATATTCCACTGTACATCTACATTTTGTTTATCTATTTCTCTGTTAACAGTACACTTAGATATTCTCGTCTTTTGGCTATTGTGGACATCCTATTGTGAACATGAATTTGCAAATGATGATCTTTTTTAACAAAGAAAAGTTTCTAGCTAGAACATAATAACATTGTTTTATTCGCATGCTACTTATTTTTATGGTTTTCCTCTATTTACGGCAGCATAAATATTTATGATACAGATTTCCTATTTACCCTAGTAATATGAAATAGTCCCTAAAAATAACCCTCAGTCCTAAAAAGCAAAAAGATTTAAAGAAAAATGCCAAGGAAATGAGGACACAAGTGTTATGTGTTGGCAAACAGTAGTGGCAGGGGTACAAAAGGGGAACAGCTGAAGTGTAGGACATGCACAGGCCTCTGTCAAAAACCCCACTGTCCTCAGTTGGGGAGGGAAACCCTCTGGGGAGGCAGACACCAGATTAGCATTGCATTCAGAAGTGCCTGGAAGTGGAGCCTTTAGGAACAGCCATGACAATGGGACAACTGAGAGTCACATCAGGGCTCTGAGACCAACCAGTGTGACCAACCTTGGGCCAGCCACTTGGTTCCAAAGACACCCAGCAGGGTGGCTGTTCAGCTAGGTCACTCTTGTGAGCTCCCCAGCTTCAGCCAGCATGTATCTGGGTTCCATGAGTGACTCAGTCCCCTTACCCACCCTGTGCGGGACACCACCAATGGGACGGTACTCACTGCTTCTTCCCTAACGAAAGAGGGCTCACGGGAGGCAGAGGCAGGAGGATCTCAAGGCTGAGTCCAGAGGCAGGCTGTGTAATTTAGCAAGACCCTGTCTCAAAATAAAAAGTAAAAAAAGGGCTAGGGGTATGGTTTAGTGGTAGTGCCTGCAAAAGTGTGTGTGCGGCCCTGGATTCAACTCCATAGGGCTGGGAAAAAAAAAAAAAAAAAGGAAAGAAAAGAAAGAAGGCCTAGTTGTGATGAGGTTATAGCTAGAGTCTAGGCACACCATCAGCTCAGCTCCACCACTTTCTCTAGCTCATCTCCACGTCAAAAGCCTGGGAGAGCTCTGGGGTCTTGGTTTAAGTAAGGCTACCACTTGCTGGCTGTGAAGCCTGTGTAAGTCTGAGCCAACAGCCTCTCTGAGCCTTCATTTCTCTAGCTCTACAATGTGGATGTCCTTGTCCTGAGTTTGCCATGTGTGAATCTCATAGATCCAAATTGCACAGAAACCAAAGACCAACACTGCACCATTTGCAGACCAGTAATGTGCAAATGCCACCCAAATCCCATGCACTCCCCAAAAAATCTGTCTTCTGCTGCGTATCAGCTGGTGTCCAGAGTCAACCACACACAGCACATATTAAGCAAATGAATTGACAAGTGAAACTGCAAAACTTGCAAAAAACTGTGTGATTTCATGAAGTTGATGGAAGCAACGAAGAGAACTGAGCTGGGAATGACCACAGAGAACATCTGTAAGGGAAGTGACAGAGACTTCAAAAAGAAGTATTGGGCTATCAAAGGATTCAGAGTGATCCCTGGGTTTGAGGAAGCCCTCAGTTTTGCAAAAAACCACCTCCTCCTGCAAAACCGACTAAGGGGAAGGATGCCACATGCTCTACTTTGTTAGGAATAAAAAAGTCTTCAATATTAGCATCTAATCTTTTTTTTTTTTTTTTTTTTTGACGCTACTAGGGGTTGAACCCAGGGCCTTGCGCTTGCATGCTTTGCAAGTGCTGGGCCACTGAGCTGCAGCCCAGCCTATTTTATTACCTTTTTTTTTTTTTTTTTTTGAGACAGGGTCTTGCTAAATTACACACACTGCCTCTGGTCTCGAACTTGCGATCCTCCTGCCTCTGCCTCCCAAGCTGCTGGGATTACAGGTGTGCGCCACCACGCCCGGCAGCCTCTGATTCTTCATTCACTGTACTGTGCGTACGGATGCAGTTATTATCTAAATATTGTTAACAAGGAGGACAAACTAATTTATCCTCATATTTTTTCATTTTTGTAGGTAATAACCTCATTCAGCCCTGTTCCCTCACACATCTCTGTGAATTTCTGGTTCTCTTTATAAGGCAGCCTTCGAGGGTACAGGATGTGGTGGGGAGACGCCCTCCTGATGATACCCTTGCCGGGCAAGACCACAGACACCCTACCCCCAAGAAAGGAAACCCCAAAAACCTGTGTACACGGTCCGGGGAGCTCTGCCAAGCACCATCGTTCATCAAGAGGGTGAAAAAGAAGACTCCTCCGGCAGGGACAGGTCCCCCCGGCACTTCTTTACAGGCATGAGGTTGCTTGGTCAACCCTCTAGTTATATGAAAAGGGAAACTGAGGCGTGACTGACGGCACAGACTGGTTGGCCCTCGTCGACTCGCTGGCACTAGGAAAAAACGCCGTTAACAAAAGTGAGTGCTCGGTACGCGACTCCACGTGCCTCACGAGGACCCAGCAGTGCCCACTCCTGTCACGGGGCGCCCGGAAAACCCGAGGCGGGAAAACGGAGCCCACGGGCCCCGACCCTGCCCTCGGTGCCCCCCACGCGAGGGTGGGGTCCCCGCGGGGTGCGGCCCACCCTCCCGCACAACCGGCCGCCTGGCCCGCATCCCCTGCTCGTCCGGGCCGGGGTCGCAGCGGGGCCGCGCTCGCGCCCGCGCCGCTCCCCGCGTCCCCTCCCCCGGGCGGGAGGAGGAGACTCCTCGGCCCTCCCCCGGCCTCCCGGCGGCGGCCGCGGCCAGCCCCGGGCCCGCTCCACCCAGGCGCGGCGGTCGGACGTCCGGAGCCCGGCGGCCCCGGCCCGAGGTGAGCGGAGACGGGGGTGCGCGGGGCGGGAGGCCACCGCCGCCGGGGGCGCGCTGCGCCCCGCAGCCTCCCGAGGGAGCGAAGGGGTTAAGGTGCGGGGCGAGCTGGAGAAGGGAGCAGCGAGGGGCGCCCGCGGCAGCCCCTCAACTCCGCGCAGAACTTTTTCGCCCCCGCCTCGGGGTCCCACAACTCCGGGATCCCCGGGCCGCGGCGGCGGCGGAGGGGCTGCCGGGGCAGTGGGGGAGGGGGCGGCCCGCGGAATGCCGTGCGAGGGGGCCGGACGGGAGGGGGCGGCGGGTGGGGGCGGAATGTGGAACTCTCCCGGGGGACCCAACGTGGTCACCATGGCGAGTGCAGGACGGACGGGCGACAATGGCCAATCAGAGCGCGGGGCCGTCGTGCGGATTCGCGGCAGCCGCCAATAGGGGCCACCCGATGGAGTGGGCAGGACCGCGCCGCGCTAGGCAGGAGCTCCCGCCGTTCGCCTCTAGGGGGCGCAGGAGCGAGTGCAGGTCTGGGAGACTGGGAGGGGCCCACTGTGTGGGGACTAAGGCGACCCAGGGCCCTGGGGTGCAGAAAACTAACTTCTGGAAGATGGGACAGGTGTAGTGACGGCCCAGTGCGAGGAGTAGGAAGTGGGCCTTGGTTGCCCACCGTTACAGCGGTGCCGTGGGGTGATGTCAGCAAGCCCGTTCCTCACCTATGGCTTGAGTTTTTTAAGTGGGGTGCTGTCCCCCTTCCAGGCCCGCTCTCCAGAACTTTTCTGGAGGTTGCGTTGGTTCAGGTTGGCACAGGGTCAACCCATCTGTTGGGCAAAAGGAAATCTTGCTAGGGCCTCTCCCTGTTTGATATTTAGGAAAACTGAGGCCCAGATACGTCAAGGCCATGTCCATATCACAGAGGACATCAGTGGCAGAGCTGGAATTGGTGGAAGTCTGCTGCACAGCGGTGAGGGACTGCTGGGAGGTGTGAGGCGGGATTGGCCCACACGGAGGCTTCCTCCTCCACAGTTCTAGCTATGGTGATCCTCTGGGCCCAGTACCTAAGGACGGCAGCTAGCAGGTGCTCCCAGGGGCCTCATGTCTTTCAGGAGGAGAGGCCTCTGGTCCCGCTCCTCCAGCTCCCTGCCCTGTATTGCTGCTGGTGAACCATCGGGCCTCTACTGGCCCAGCTGTAAAGGAGATGGAATCCCCACGCTAGGATATCTTCACGCCCCTCAGTCTGAGAAGGGGGTACAGGGCTCAGGTCCAGCCTGGAGACCTAACTTTTCTCTCTCCCTGTTCACTCCTGGAGGTCCCACGGCTGGAGCCTGGGCAGCAGGTCAGAGGGACAGGTGCCCACAGTCTGTGGGCTGACCAGCCTTGGGCCCTACACTTATCCAATCAGGCTGGCCTCTGTGGTTTCCTGCTGGGCTCTGCTCCCTGCCCACAGCCAGGCCTACGGCCATGGGCTCGCCCCAAAGCCCTACCTGAAAAATTCTGGGAGGACTTAGCTGGGTTCTGGGTTGCAGGGAGGGGCTGGGACTTCTGGGCCCCCCATGCTGTTGGCTGGCCCCCATCCAGGACTGACTTAGTGTTGCTTGCTCTTCTCAGGGGATATTGAGAGATCCACCCAAACATTGAGGACAAAATACAAGGCTGTGCCCTCTGGGTCAGTTAGGCTTCTTCAGACAAAAGGCCAGACCTTTGACACTGACCTTGACCCCAGATGGTCTCAGATGTCCACCTGTCTCAGAGCCTGGCTGAAAACTGACTTCTGTATGGCTCAAGCCTTCCCCCAAACTCTCCCTGGACGCAAAGGGATCCCTAATAGTGTCATCTGTCCATCTTCATTGATCAGCCAAGGAGGTGCCCACACAGCACCTGCTGCATGCTGTGCGCTGTGCCTACAGCCAGCAAGACTAAGATGCCCTCATGGACTTCACAGTATGGCCATTGCTGAAAATCAAGGAGGCGCCTGGTGTTTTGGGAGAACCACCATACTCTACACAGCCTTTAGGGAAGGCTTCTCAGGGGAGGGGGTACTGCAAGTGGGTGTTGAAGGATGTGTAGGAGTTTGCAGATGGAGAAGGAAGGAGGGAGAGGCATTCCAGACAGGTCTGTGAACAAAGGGAACGAACCACTGGTAACTTTCTGTGGGCAGAGCTGATGAGGCTCTTTGTCAAACCAGAACGTCCTTGTTTCTGACCTGGAGCAGGCAGTGAGCAGAGCTGTGGGCTAGGGGTCTGGAGCTCTGAGTACCACAGCCCTGCTTCCCAGCCAAGGGAATAGAAGGTCACAGTTCAGCTTTCTGCTCTCCAACCCACCAGCGAGCTTTAAGCAACCACTGTATGCAGCACGTGTCCTAGAAGTTGTGGGTGGCACAAGCATCCCCTGTGGGTGGCATGATGCCTTGCTGTAAGAGGGAGGGCTGCCCCCCAGGTCAAGCTATTGGAGGCTGTAGGGCTGTGCTCCCTAGGTGAGGGACGGGGCTGGGGACATCAAGGCATTTCCTAGCGTTCGTCTCCACTGAGCTGGAAGGATGGGTGAGGTGTTCAGAGTCTGGGAGGAGCATTCCAAGTGACAGGGATACCCTGGACAGAAACCCAAGATGGGGCAGAAATAGACATCGGGCTGGCTTTGGGGAGGTAGGCGAGGAGAGGGCAGAGGGAGAGGGCTCCCTGGGGCCTGTGGTGGCTGGTTCCACCCTGACCTGCTCTTTGGAGAAATTGGGAGACCACCCCACAGGCACACATACACCCCGTGGGAAGAAAGCCCCAAGGCTGGTGGGAAAGGGGCAGGCAGGGCGCTGGAGCTGGGCTCTGCCTGAGCGGAACTCTGGGTTGTGTAGTTACAGGATGCCCTGAGTGTCCCCAAGGCTGTGTTCTGGGAGTAGGGTGGCAGTCGGGGAGGTGTGGCTAGGCGAGGCTGGCCTCCATGCCTGGTGTGTAGGCTGTGGGCTTTTCAAAACCCTCCTGAGGACGGGTCCCACCCCCACATCCTGCCTCACGTGCACACACCCTGCAGGACCTCTCTCCCCCTCCCCTAACTCCCCCCAGGCCCCAGAAGGAGCCAGGCCAGGCGGCCTGGAAGGAAACAGGCTGTCACTGGCGCCCCTGCCTCTGCCTTCTGCGTGGGTGCCTGGAAACCATTAGGGGCCTGGGTGGTGCCTGCCCTGCCCCAGCACCGAGCGGGCTTGGGATTCCTGGAAGGAGCCAGCGCCTCATGCCAGGCCTGGCAGGGCATGTGACAGCCACCCCCTCGCTGCCATGCTGCTACTTTAGGGGCTGCAGGAAGGCTCCCCGAAGAAGCCAGGCCAGCACCTCCCTGGGCCTGGCCAGGCCGGCTGGCACTCAGTTTCCTGCCTTCTCCCCTCCCCCACCTCCGCAGGCCCTCAAAGTTTCTCTTTTCCTAGAGCTTCTTGGCGTGGAGCTGGGCCAGGAAAATGGAGAGAGAGGAGCACAAGCGGCTGTGCGCTGGTGTATCTGTGTCTTTGGGCCTGTCTGGCGGTGGGCTGCCTGGCATGGGTGGGTACACGTGGGGCTGTGTCTACTCTAGTGTCTCCCGAGTCCGTAGAGCTGTGGGCACAGGGGTGGGTCTCTGAACATGTACGTCTTTGTCTGCAAATGCGTCTCTGTATGTGGGTGGGTGGGTGTCTGGGTGCTCATGGGCACAATGCCCACTGTCTCTTCGCACAGATAGAGACAGAGTTACAGAGAGGGCACTCGGCCTGCCAGGGATCTCTTGGGGTATCAGTGATGTACATGGAAGTGGAGCCTGGATTGGTGTGGCTGTGCCTGCTGACCGACTAGGTGTCATTGAGGTTGGGACAGAGATGCATGTGTGTGTGGAACTCACGAAATACACGTCCCAAACGTGGACTCCGCAAAATGCAAATTCCCAGCTGCATGCCTACTGGGCACCCCTCTGTGGGGCTGGGCCACAGAACTGCATGTTAAGCAAGTGGCCAGGTGTCCCTGAAGCACCCCCTAATGAAGAGGTGCTGGACTCCCTCACCTTGCGCCTGTTCTGCAGGTGCAAAAACTGAGGCCCACAGAGGCCCTGTGGTTTACATGAGTTTGGTGACAGAGCCAAGCCTAAAGTACATGCCTGGTGAAGGCAGACGCACAGTAACCCCAAAAGGCCTGGAGAAATGCAGTAGGGTCGCTGAGCGCCTGTGGAGCCACGCCACTCCAGGTCAGGAATTTAACATGGCAGGGCGCCCTTAAAGCCAGTGATGCTGAGCGGTGCAGGGCAGGGCAAGTGCCCGCAGAGCTGCGGAGGTAACCAAGGCTGGTGTTTGCTTGGAGACAAGAATGGGAGAGAGCTGGGGCCCTGCCGGGACTTGCAAGGGAGCGATTTGGACCAGCAGTGTGAACTGGATCAGGGGACAGTGTGCAGGTGGGGGGGTCGGTGGCTGTGGGTCTTTGGGACTGAAGGCTTGTTGGAGCTGGAGCTCTAGAGGAAGAGAACTAGAGAGGAGTCCCAGCCACCAGCAATGCCAAAGGGTGTGACCGCTGGTGTGGTCAGGTTTGCGTTTTTTAAAAACTCAATCTGGCGCTGCTTCGGAGAATGGACTTGAAGGAAGCTAGAGGGTGTGGGCTCAGCGGGAGGGGGGCGAGAGGGGCACCAGGATTGATTAGAGCAGCACTCTAGGGGTGGGCAGCAGAAGAGGAGGGAAACCCCGAGAGCATGGTGCCCTGGGAGCCAGTGATGCAAGGAAGCAGGAGCTATAGAGGGCAGCGTCACCACGGGGCCGGAAGCCATCTGGCAAGGGTGTCCAAGTGAAGGAGGCCAAGGAGGTGGAGGGAGTGGGGTACTCTGGGTGGGCCTTGAAGGAGAGAGAGGAGGGGAAGGGACAGTGCCAGGAGGAACTGCAGCAGGGGTGGGTAGCAAGGAGGAGACCCCGTGTCCTCACAAGGGCAGAATGGGCAGACCACAGGGCTAGCCAGCTTCCCTATTCACATTAGATTACCTGCTGTCAGTGAGGGGTGTTAGAGATTGGGAGGGCACAGAGCAGGCATGAGGACGGCCAGGAAGCCTTGGGGACCCTCTGCAGTGCCCATGCCAAGTCCCTCCAGCACTGCCTGAGGGGCAGGTGTCAAGGCCTGTGGGCCAGGCTCAGCCCAGTGGGGAAGGAGGATGTAATGTCCCAAAGCGCTGCTGGAGGAGGTCAGCGTGAGGCCACAAGGGAGGTGGCTTAGGGCAGGTTGGGGACAGAGAGGGACAGGGTGTCTCATTTATTTTAAAGAGAGGAGTGACCCACAAAGGCAGAGCCCAGTGCTGGGCGTGGGAGAGGCCGAGGTGAGACACAAGCCAGAGGGAGATGTTTGCGGTGATGAGGGGTCAGGGAGGGGTGGCTTGGGCTGAGAAGGGTGGGGACCCTCCTGATTCCCCTGCCATCTTGAGACTTCTCTGTTTCTATCCCTGTCGCCAGCATGTGCATGTAGTCAACCAATCCTCACAGGTGTCTGTACTTGGACTCATAGATACCACCGTAAATGGCAATAATTGTGAGGCTGTGCACTCACGCCTGTAATCACAGCAACTCGGGAGGCAGAAGCAAGAGGATCGCAGGTTTGAGACCAGAGGCAGCCTTCGTAACATTGCAAGACCCGATCTGAAGGGTCAAAAAATAAAAAATGGGCCCAGGGTACACCCCAGTGGTAGAACACTTGCAAAGTATGTGCAAGGCCTTGGGTTCAATTCCCCAGTACTGTAAAATAAATAGATGAATAAATAAAAAGCTCCAGCCTGTAGTCTGCCCTCCACACATGCTGTTGTCATCATCCTGGGGCTAACACAGTGGCCAGACCCAGCCCCTGCCCTCGGCAAACTCACTGTCTGGGATGAGATAGGGAGCAGATGAGGATAAATGGTTCAGCTGGCAGATGGGTCCCTGAGGGCTTCTAGGAAGAGGTGATGTTGTTGCTGTTAGGTGCTGTGGAGTCAGGTCTGACTCATGGAGACCCAATGTGCAACAGAAGGAAAGACTCCCCGACACTGTGCCATGCCCGTTTGGCACTGTGTCAGTGCTTCTCTGCTAGTCATGGGATTTTGATTGTTCCAGGAATGTTTCAAGAGTGGGTTGCTGGGACCTTCTCCAGTTTTTGTGATACTGGGGGGATCGACCTCGGGCTGCAGAGAATGCAGAGCAGCACTCTGCCAACTGAGGTAAACCCCAGCCCAAGAGGAGGTGGTTGATGAACTTAAAGATGAGAATAGCTATTAGCAGGAAAGGGCAGGGAGGGGCCTCCTGGCTGCAGGCAGGTACTCTCTCCAGAGCTTAGTGTTGAGTGGGCATCCACAAACCATCCCGTGTGGGGTATGGTGCTGTGAAGGACAGGGTCTCAGATCGGCAGGGCCGCTGGGGGATGAAGAAACCAGAGGGGCCTCTGGAGGCCAGTGAGTAAGCAGCTACAGGCCCTTGCACCCTCCCGCGGTGCAACCCAGGGCTCTCCTCTTCTAATCGGAGTTTATAAACTGCCATGTTGTTAGGTGCTGTCGAGTCAGTATCTGACTCATAGCAACCCTACATACAACAGGTGAAACACTATTGTCAGTGCTTCTCTGCTGTTCATAGGGTTTTCAATGGTGTATTGATTTTTGGAAGTGGGTTGCCAGTGCATCTCCCGAGCCTACAGCACCTGGTGTTCCCAGGCGGTCTCCCATCCAGGTACTAACGAGGCCCGACCCTACTTAGCTTCCGAGATCTGAGGGGATCAGATGCCACAGGGCTACGGCTGCAGGCATAAACTGCCACAGGAGTTTATAATCAGCTTTAATATTGCCTTAAACTTCCCTAACGCTCCGTCTCTGCCTGTGCTGTTCTTTCCCCTGTGCACAGCTGATTTTATGGTGTTCCGCAGGTCCAACGAGGCGCCCTCCACCCCGTGGCCTGGAGAGCAGCACGTGGGGTCATCATGCACAGTGGTGTCGCATCAGCACCGCGTCCCCAGTTCCACCCCTGAGCCCGTCCAAGAGTTCGAGCCCAGAGCCCTGACGGCTGCACCATGAGCCACGGGCCGAGTCCCCGGCTGGCCGAGTCCCCGCAGCTGTCCAAGGGCAGCCTCCTGACCATCCTGGGCAGCCCTTCTCCCGAGCGTATGGGGCCCGCCGACTCCCTGCCACCCACTCCATCCAGCGGCACGCCCTCGCCCGGGCCGCCGCCCTCGCTGCCCCTGCCGTCCGCGCCCGCGCTGCTGGCCGACGGGGACTGGGAGAGCCGCGAGGAGCTGCGGCTGCGGGAGCTGGAGGAGGCGCGCGCGCGCGCGGCGCAGATGGAGAAGACCATGCGCTGGTGGTCGGACTGCACAGCCAATTGGCGCGAGAAGTGGAGCAAGGTGCGCGCCGAGCGCAACCGTGCACGCGAAGAGGTGCGCCAGCTGCGCCAGCGCCTCGACGCGCTCACCAAGGAGCTGGCTGGCGCGCGGCGCGAGCGCCAGGAGGCGCAGGGCGAGTGCGAGGCGCGCGGCCGCGAGCTGGCGCGGCTGCGGGGCGCCGCCGACAAGACTCAGGACTGCCGTGAGCCTGACCCCGAGCGGGAGCACGAGCCGGTTCGCGACGTCGGGGCGGAGAGGCCACACAGCAGCCAGGTGCGCGGAGGAGGCGGGGTCTGTGGGCTTTGGGAGGCGGCTGGTGTGCCCGGCCAGCCTTGTGCTTGGGTCTAGTTGTGGTCCGAAATGATTGGCCCGCCGGAAGTCAGGGCCTGGCTGCCTGGGAGGTTTCACTCCTGCAGATCGAGCTCCGCCCCCATGGGGACGCACCTCGCCTCCCTTCGCGACCCCCGCAGAATGGAGAATCCCAGGATCTGTTGGTCCTTCCACTTAACACCTGCAAGTCAAAGGAACCAAGGATTAGGAGCAGAGCTGCAGCCAAGGGGCAGTACCGCCTACCTCAGCCCGCAAGGGAGGAGACTGGGCTGGAAGGGAGGGTGCAGCTGAGAGTCCCAGGGGAGGAGCTAGCCCGTCTGGGGGCTCCAGGTGGCCTTCTGGTAACGGGCCTGCAGGTCCAGAGCCTGCCCTCGCACCCACCATTAGTGCCCCAGCCATACCGACTGTTATCAGCTCTGGAGCCTGTCGCCTACTTCAAACCCCAGCGGCGTTGTCACCACCTTAGACTTGGTTCTGAACCTCCCAAGCCTCAGGGGCTGCCGTGAGAGTTAACTACATAATATGGATTAGTCATGGATTAGGAGCAGAGCTGAAGCCATTCGTTCAGCTTGAATTAGGGGCAGGGGTGAACACTTTGTAATGTAGCACAGTCAAACAAAGCCAAGGCTTCGGCTTCTCAGGGGAGGCCCCTGACCCACGCTTTGGGAAGAAGCTTCGGGGAAGCTTTCCTGGAAAAGAGGTCACGGTTAAGATGGGTAGGAAGTCGCAGTGGAAAGTGCAGAAGGCTTTCCAAGCTATGGACAGGGCAGAAGCCCTGGTGAGGCTGGAGAATGACAGTCGGCACCTCCACCACGCAGGGGGAGCCTCCACTGCTGGGGCCTGCATGCGTATTATGTAGTTAACTCTCACGGCAGCCCCTGAGGCTTGGGAGGTTCAGAACCAAGTCTAAGGTGGTGACAACGCCGCTGGGGTTTGAGGTAGGCGCCAGGCTCCAGAGCTGGTAACATCGGTATGGCTGGGGCACTAATGGTGGGTGCGAGGGCAGGCTCTGGACCTGCAGGCCCGTTACCAGAAGGCCACCTGGAGCCCCCAGACGGGCCAGCTCCTCCCCTGGGACTCTCAGCTGCACCCTCCCTTCCAGCCCAGTCTCCTCCCTTGCGGGCTGAGGTAGGCGGTACTGCCCCCTGGCGGCTGAAGCGCGCACTGCCAAGGCTGCCTGATGTTTGGAAGTATCCGGCCCCTCTTGGGGCTCCCCAACACTTTTCTGTTCTCTCCTTGTCCTGGTTTTCCTTAGTCTGGAAGCCCGTGAGGATGGGGGGGGGGCCCTGGGCCTGCGGTCTGAGCTCACACACCAGCCCAGCCACTCTGTGCCTGGTGACCCAGAATGAGTGCCCTCCCTCCCTGGTCCCCATGAGTGAAATAGGACTTCAGACCAGGGGCATCCAGAGTGCCCCATCCCAACAATCTGAGGTGCAGGAGGGGAGAGAAGTCACTCCTCCACCAGCCCCTGCACCTCTGCGTTTGCCCCTGGAAAATTGAGTTGTAGAGCTGGAATTGCTTTTGTGGGAATCCCATTCTAAGCCACAGTGGGAGCCCCTGCTTTGAGATCTGTTCAGATGAGTCTCCTATGGATTTGCGGACTTGCAGTGCCAGGGAGCTCACCAGCTCTCCCAGGGAATCTTCCAGAATACAGGAACATCTGGTGGCTGACCGTGCAGTTCCCAGAGGTGAAGGGGAGGCCTAGAGAGGGGTGCATCCGCCTGTCCCCAGACACGAAGAGGCAGGGAGCCAGAGGTGGACAGGGTCCGAGGCACTGAGTGACTTGCGCCAGGTCACCAGCCCACTGATTCCAGCCCAGGGCGTGATGTGGGCCATGAGGACAGCTGCCAGGGCCAGGGCCAGGGCCCAGCAGCCAGGTGCAGCCTCCACCTTGGTGTGGGCAGGAGCTGGACCTGGTGGACAGCCTGCTGCAGAGCCGACCAGAGGAGCCCGAGAGCTGCTGGGAGGCGCGTGGTGTGGTGACTGGGGGCCAGCGGAACAGTTCGGGCCGCCAGGAACGCAGCCGACTGCCCTGGGAGGACGCAGCTGCCGCCGAGGAGGATGCCTCCAAGCTGACCGCCCTGCGGCTGCGGCTGGACGAGTCCCAGAAAGTGCTACTCAAGGAGCGAGAGTGAGTTGGAGGGCATGTGGGGGCTGGGGCACACCCGGAATCCCAGAGTGACAATCAGCGTCACAGAGCAAGAGATTCACCGAAGCACAGGTACTGTGGGGGCGTGAGCCTTGGATTTCAGAGCCCCTGTGTTCCACCCGAGGACACAGTGCACGTTTTCAACTTTTATTTATCCTTTTTTTTTTTAATGAGACATGGTCTTGCCCTATTAGCCTAGGTTGGCCTTGAACTCTCAATCCTCCTACCTCAGCACCCAGGTGCTGGGATTAGAGGCGTGTACTACCACGCTGGGTTTATTTATTCTAGTAATGTGTCAGGCATCTGTCCTGAGCCTGAGGACCCAACTATAAAGAAGGCAAAATGCCCTGCTTAGTTCTGGGTGGGGAGGGCGCACTGGGTCCAGGTATAGCAGGGAGGGAGAGGAAGCTGGGGAGTTGGGTTTTGGAGGTGTTGAGTTTGGCTGGGCAAGGAGGCAGTTGAGCATCTGAATGAGTCTGGGGGTCAGAACAGGTCTAGGCAGGAGGTGTACCTGCACAAGTCTTCAGTGAACAGGTGGTATCAAAAGTTAGGAGCCCATAGAGTCCAAGGAGAGAGGTGGACAGGGAGGAGGGGTCAGAGGATGGAGCCGTGGTGCCAGCCAAGTTCAAAGGTTGGCTAGATGTAGGGGCAACAGCAAACGAGACAGAAAAAGGAGTCACTCCAGGGGAGGAGGAGCAGAGAGAAAGCATTTCCCAGACGACAGAGTGGTCAGCTGGTCACGTGTGAAAAGAACTGAGCACTGACCCCTGAACTAAGAACGCAGAGGTCGTTAGTGATCTAGGTCAAGGCAGTTGACAGGGGACAAACCTGATGCTGGCAAGGAGAGTCTGGAACTTTGCTGCCCAGAAAACAAAGATAACCGGAGGGCAAAAAAATGGGTGCACGATTTAGGAGATGTTGCCTATGTGTTACTTTTCTCTCTTTTTTTTTTTTTTTTTTTTTTTTTTTTTTTTTTTTTTTTTTTTTCTTTTTTCTTTTCTATATTTTGTAGTACTTGGGGCCTGAACCCAGGGCCTCACACTTACTTTGCAAGCACTCTACCACTGGGCTGCACCCCCAGCCCACTTTTTCATTTTTTATCTCGAGACACGATCTCACTGAGTTTTATAAACTGCCTCTGGTCTCGAACTTGTGATCCTCCTGCCACCACCTCCTGATTGGCTGGGGACTGTGTGTTACTTTTGAATACGTTTGCAACGTGTACGTGGCATGCATGTGCACACGAGACAGGAGTTAGCAGGACAAGCAGGTGACAAACTCTTAAACCAGCAATGTGTAAACGTTTCCTCTCAAGATGTATATACTTTTTAGCACCAACTGTATAGAAAGTACAATTGATCTACACTTTAAAAAGTGATTTCACTTTTTAAAAATCAACATAGGTTATGTAGGTATAGCTTGGCCATAGCGTATTTGCCTGGCATGCACAAGGCCCTGAGTTTGATCCCCAGCACCATATCCAAAAATAAATCAGCATAAGGCCCTTTAAAAGATGAAGGTCAGGATGATGCTTCTACAGGTGTCATTGCTTTAAGCCGGGTGTGGAGGCAGAGGTAGGAGGATTGCTGCAAGTTTGAGGCCAGCCTGGTGTATGTAGCGAGTTCGAAGCCAGCTGGGGCTACATAGTGAAACCTTGTCTCAAAAATAAATAAATAAATACATAAAAAGGGTCATTGCATCTCTGGCCAAGGAATGCCCCAGTTGGCCAGCAGACCACAAGAAGCTAGGGAGAAGTGTGGAGTAGTTTCCTCCTCACAGTCCGAGATGGAAACACTTTGCCCACACCTGATCTTGTACTTCTATGTGTTTAAGCTAAAAAAATAAATAAATAAAGCATATGCACTAACTGAAACATTAACGTAGAAGTGAAAGTTATATGTGATTCCAAGCAGAGTCAGATTTAAATTGTGTCTACTACTGTGCCAGGTACAGGGGATAAACACTAAAACAATAAAAATACAAGTGAAAGTTATATGTAATAAAATACATGCTTTTTGCCTGCTCCTGCCCCCCCACCCCCCCAGGGATAAGCTGGCTCTGAGCAGGAACATCGAGAAGCTGGAAGGAGAACTCAGTCAGTGGAAGCTCAAGTACGAGGAGCTGAGTAAGACCAAGCAGGAGATGCTCAAGCAAGTGAGTGTGGAGGCCACATATTGTTGAATTCACATGTTGTTGAATTCCAGCAATGGGAACAGAGAGAATGGGATTCACGCATTCCACAGTTGTTCTGAGCACCCGGGCGGACAGGGAGATGACTACCGCCAGGCAGGAAAATTCATGAGTCATGAGAGAATGGAAACAGCATGAGTGAGATGGGGTGGTGGGCCAGGAAGGGCCTCTGCAAGAAGGTGACATTTGAGGTAAGACCTAACGGGGCTAGAAGCCATCCTTGAGAAGCTATGAGAGCGGAGTATTTATAGTAGATGCAAAGGTCCTGAGGCAGGCACAAGCTTGTAGGCCTAGAGACCAGTGTGGCTTAGAGTCCTGTTTGGAAGGTGAGGGCCACCGAGGGGCTTGGGTCCTCACATCCCCATCTTCCTTATGAAAAAGTTGAGGCTCCAGAGAGGGGTATGCACCACTGCAGTACGGGGTCCAGGGCAGGCTGGGCTGCTGCTTCTGCTTCCTGTGCAGGCCCTATGTGGCCAGCAGGGGGCGCAGCCACCCCGGGAAAGTGGGGCTGGATCCTCTGAGTTTGCAGAGGTGAAAAGACCTCAGAGCCAGGAACTGAGCCCTGGAAGAGCCTAGAGACAGGTCTTCCCACCCACTCTTTGAGGGAACTCCTGAAAGCCAGAGTTCCAGACACCTCCCCTGCCCTCCTGCATCAGATGTCATATTTGGGGATTGGGTCCAGCAACCTCACTCTTGAATCTTTCCAGATTGCGAAGTATAATTATCTGAGGGACAGCAAATGCAGTATGTATGTGCAGTTCAGCAGAAGGTTCTCTCTTTCTTGTGTCTGGCATCTTTCCTCAATGTTGTGCTTTGAAGACTCACCCATGCGGTTGCATGAAGTAGCAGTTTGTTGAGCTGTGCAGCAGGGAATTGTATTATTTCCCTTCCCTTCCCTTCTCTTTTCTTTTCTTTTCCTTTTTTGCAGTAGCATGGAGTTGAACCGAGGGCCTCACTCATGCTTCTGCAAGCGCTTTACCACTGAGCTACACCCCAGCCCATTTTTTTACTTTTTATTTTGAGACAGAGTCTCACTAAGCTACACAGGCTGCCTCTGGCCTTGTATTTGCGATCCTCCTGCCTCTGCCTCCCGAGTCGCTGGGATTACAGCGCCTTGCTAATTGTATTATTATAAAAGCACCCCCAGCAATTCTGATGCCCCTGCATGCAGACTAGGGTTGGGATTGAAGGCTACCATCCCAGGCCACAGGGGAGACAGAGGGGGTGGACAGGTAAACCGTCCCCTATCCTCCTGGCTTGCAGTGGGATGAGGAGGTGCTTCCCCTAAGCTGGGTGGACAGCAGAGGCCTACCTAGGAGGGGACGTCCTCGGCCAAGGGATAAGAAGAATCAATTCTGCACAATATCTCCGAGTGTTCTAGGCAGGGAGCAGCATACATGCAAAGGCC
>VMDO01024116.1:0-30321 GCA_007922755.1 Pedetes capensis
TGCCACTGTTGGTGAAGATTAATTTTAGATTTCAATATTGTAAGAGAAATTTTATATACCATTTCTTTCTGAGACTTTAATCTGAGATTAATGAAAATATTTATAGATTGTACATAAGGTTATAAATATATTATCTATTTTCACGTAACCAATGATGATCTAGTATTGCATTTTATAGAAATTTACTTAATCTAAGGTTTTAATTTAATTATTTGAAGACAATTATCTATGAAAATGTGCCCTTCATTAGCTAAGTTCAGGCATTACTAGGGAAATATTTCACAAAGGTATCTTATTTCTTATAAATTGAGAATAATTTCATAAGCTGGAAGACAAGACACGATGGTTTAAAGTGTTTTCTAAAATTGACCAAAGACAAAACTAAAGAACATGGAGCAGTTAAGAGATTTTTAGATATTGTAAATGATGGTAACTATCATATAGTTAGAATTTATTCTGGACCCTTTATATGCATCATCTTGATTAAAATTAAATGATTACATTGTTGTTGTTATTGTTGTTATGTGCCATTGAGTCGGTATCTGACTCACTGAGACCCTCATAGGGTTTTCAGTGGCTAACTGTTTCAGGATTGCCTTGGGAGTGGATTGAAATGATTACATAGTGCTCATATATTATAGGTTAATAAAAACATTTTAAAGAGACCATATACCATATTTCCACTCTGATTGTAGAAGATATACCTGTTCAAGTGAGCAATCTCATTTCAAAAGATTAGCTCATACATATTCTTTACTTCATACAGATACATTTTTACTTAATATGTACTTACTATGTTTTAAGTACTCTTTTAATGCTATCACAGTTCTTGAATTAGTCTCTTACAAAATTTTGACAATAGTTGTATGACGTAAATGATATTATTATTCTTGTTTCATAAATAAGGAAACTTCACACTGAAAAAATGGAGGGGCTGAGAATGAAATCCTGACAACTCCAAAGAGTCCTTTTTTAATCATTAAATCATTCTGCAAAGCTATCTTGACAACTAAGTAATTATGACTTTAGAAAACATGTTCTGTATCCCAGGCACAAGTTTACAATCTTCCTTGTCACCTATAGAGAATAATAAAAAGTAAACATTTTATTGGAGGATTTAATGGCGGTCACAGAAAGAAAATTTTAGCTAACTCTCAACTGTAAGAATCTAAGCTATCTGATTATTTCTCACACTGATGAAGGAGACAGATATTTATAATTATAATTCACACAATAATGTTTTAAGTCTTCAGATTTTTATAGAGGGCAAAAGGGAAATGATTAATTCAATTTGGTTAAAGTATAGGAAGTGAAAATGCTACATAAGCACTTTTAATATGGCTCCTGAAAGAGAAGTAAGGGTACTTTCTATATTGTCTGCAAAGAAATGTCTCAATCCAAGTTATAGAAGCCATAAATTATAGATAATGGTGGATAATACAGTGTTGTTGAGCATGCACTATTGAGCATTTCTGTGTGTAGAAGAGGGGGTGAAGATATAATAATAAAGGAAAATATATTTCAATTATTTCAGATGGACTAATTATGTGTTTTAAATATTCTATTCAATTTATTCTGACAACTCTGAGATAGATATTATGATCTTCACTTTACAGACAAAAAAATGAAGTATAGAGAGGTTACATGTGCAGCCCAACATAACACAATTTTAAATGAAAGACTCAGGTTCAAAGATAAGTCTGTCTATCTCCAAAGTCCACATACTTTTTACTAAGTAAGAATTTTCCCTCAAATTATACAGGTCAAGCAAAACTATTAGAGAATGATTTTTTAAGCAGATGATTTAAGACAGGAATTTATTTCTCAACCATTAAGGCAAGAAAATAAGTTGACTCAATGTTTCATGTTGGACAATCAAACAGAATGGATAATTTCAAACAAGTCATTGAAAAAATGTAGCATGAGCCACACATAGAAACATGCTCTTCAAACATCAAATCATGGCAGAGAATGTTAAGTTTGATAAAACTATACTATACTTTAAATACAAAGATAAAAATTCTTCTGAATTATATTATATATTAAAATTATGTTTCAATTGTTCTATTCAACTACTCTCTTATTTTTTAAAGTTAATGACATAAATTATCATGATGCTTGTTCAGTGACAAGCAGCTCTTGGAAGGAAGCATATATCTATAAATAAATTAAAATGAAACACATTTTTCACTTTAAATTATTATTTTCCTTATTGAAAAATAATGATTAACTATTACTTGAGATATAGCTTTGTGAGTGTGTTCACATGGACACATTTCAAAATAATAATATGTAAATTCAAGGATATGTTTTAGTTATTATTCTTAGGTAGAAGAAGAAATTATCATGGCCATTGTTTAGTTATGGTATTGTTTAGTTAATTTTGTAGCCCTTCTTCTTTTAGTTGAATTGTTTTTTCCTTGCCAATAATCACTACTAATTTCATATTACCTCATGTAATTTTGGGTCGGAAGCCACCTTGAAATAATCAGCCATTGAAAACTCTATGAATAATTACATAGGGTTGCTATGAGTAAGACCTAACTTAGTGCCACCTAACAACAATAATTTTAGGTGGGGCTCATTGAGGTAAACTCCTAACTCAGGATCTCTGAGGACTTTCCTTCATACTTGCTTTGCAGTGCAAATATCTTTATTTTCTCCAACAAAATATCAAGACACTTATTGATACTAACAGGAAAAATAAATTCTGTCCATCTGAGATTTAGGCTATGATCTCACTATGACCTACAGGTGTATTTTTAAATTACTACTTATATAGCAAAGTGTAGGAAATGAAACCATCATAGAGATGGTCAATTACCAAGGGAAATAGAGAATCTGCGCCTTACTACCATAGTGTGAGGCTCTAGGCATTACATGTCTGAGATTTTTCATAAATATGAGCAAATAAATGCCTGCCTTCCTTCCCTCCCTCTCTTCCTTCCTTCCTTCTTCCCTTCTTCCCTTCTTTCCTTCTTCTCATCCTTCCTTCTTTCCTCCATTGTTCCTAATTGAAGCTACCATAAGATGAAATTTTGTGCAAATATTACATGAGATTTTATTAGTAAAGAATGTAACAAAAATAAGTAAAGTGTTTTTAGCAGTAGATTCGTACTTTGCTAACATAATGAAGAAAGCTTAAGAATGGCAAAGGTCTATGGCAATTAGAGACTCTCAACGTAGAGCACAAATCTCAGGTCACAAATGTCAAAAGCCTTTTACTCTAGATTTATTCATTGAAAATTATGTTACCCAAGGTAGATTTGAATAACATACTTTGTAACAAATAGGACATATGGCTGATGTGGAGGTTCTTCCATTCATGGTTTAATAACTCCTCACATCCTTTCAACAGTGCCAAAGGAAAAGAGAGCTATGCTTATAGGAATTGGAAAGAAATTTCGTCAGGAAACAGATATCTAGTAAATGTATAAGTATGTATGCCAAATTATAATAAGTAAGAAGAAGGAAATTGGATATTACTTTAAAATAACATTAATATTTAAATATATAATTATGGAATTATAGCTCTTTGGATAAATGAAAGCTGTCCATCTATGTTTTTTTGACTATGCAAAGGCATTTAACTGTGTGGATAATGACAAACTATGGGTAGCATTGCAAAGAAGGGGAATACCAGGGAACTTAATTGCACTCATGAGGAATCTGTACCTGGACCCGGAGGAAGTCATTCTAACCAAACAAAGAAACACTGCCTTGTTTAAAGTCAAGAAAGGTATGCCTCAGGGCTATATCCTTTCACCATAACTCTTCAATTTCTTTGCTGAGCAAATAATCGGATAAACTGGATTTTATGAAGAACATGGCATGATTGGAGGAAGACTCATTAACAATCTGTGTTATGCAGATGATACAATTCTGTTTGGTGAAAATGAAGAGGATTTGAAGCACTTACTGATGAAGATCAAAGAAGACACAGCCTTCAGTAAAAATCACACCTCAACATTAGCAAATAACAATCCTTACAACTGGGTCTGTAAACAACTTCATGATAAATGGAGAAAAGATTGAGGTTATCCAAGATTTTGCTTTACTTGGTTCTACAATAAACCACCTTGTAAGCAGCAGTCAAGAATAAAAAGACCCATTGCATTGGGAAAAGCTGTTCCAAAAGACCTCTTTAAAGTGATGAAAAATAAAGATTTCACATTGCAGAGCCTTTTTTATATTTTAGTTTATTTTTTATCTTGAGGCAAGCTAAATTACACAGAGTGCCTGTGGCTTCGAACATGCGATCCTCCTGCATTGGCCTCCTGAATTGATGGGATTACAGGCATGAGCCATCATACACAGCTTCAAACACACATTTCTGAAAGGCACTAAGTTTTAAAAAGGGCTGTGGTTAGCTTAGTTGGTAAGTGCTGCTCATGTGCCCCGAGGCTCTGGGTTGGATGCCCAGCACTGTAAAAATGGGAGGACTTGACAATTCACTTTGGATACAATCAGCCATTTAAAACCCTGTAGACAGCAGAGAAACATGACAGTACTGTGAATGGCACTGTTTCGAGGAATGTTTCCTTTGGTTGTAGATAGGGTCACTGTGAGTCCAACCCAACTCCACAACAAGAAGTTTTAAAATGATACTGAGTTAGAGTGTCCCTTGAAATTTGGAAATGAAAAACAAATTTTCTGTTAATTATACAAGAATGCACATACAATTTAAATGTCAAATTTAAATGCTAAATCTTCACAGATTAAATTTCAAAAAGCATGAAAGAAAAATAAAAGCAAAAAAAGTAGCATTAGGTGGTTGTGAAAGTTGAACACTGAATAAAGGAGCCAGGAGAAGAATTGATATTTTAAATTTTGATGCTGGAGATGAATACTGTATATACCATGAACTGCTAAAAGAATCAACAGATCTGTCCTAGAAGTGCAACCAGAGTGCTCCTTGGAAGAAAGGACAGCTAGACTGAGACAATATATTTTGGACATGTAGTCAGTGGGGACCATTGTTTAGAGAAGGACATCATGTTAGGGACAGTGGTGAAACAACAAAGGAAAAGAAGACTCCCAACCAGATGGACTGAAACAGTGGCTGTAACAGTGGGCTTAAACATAAGTAAGATCCACTGCCAGGAGCAGAAATGCACACCTGTAATCCTAGCGACTCAGGAGGCAGAGGCAGGAAGATAGCAAATTTGGGACCAGAAGCAGTCTGCATAATTTAGTGAGACCCTGTCACAAAAAAGTAAGAAAATGCAGCTCAGTGGTCCAGCACTCACAAAGCATTCAAGCACAAGGCTTGCAACCCCCATACTACAAAACAAATAAACAAAAACAAACAAACAAAACATAAGTAAGATCCTTCACTTGGCACAGAATCTGGCAATGTTTCTTTCTGTTTTAAATAGGTTTGGTATGAGTTGGACCCACCTGGATGGCACCTAACAAAAACAACACAAAATCTAATACATAGCTGACTAAAAACTAAAATTAAAAAAAAAAAATCTGTAGAGGAGTCCCAAAAGTTTGATAGATGAAAGACATACTGATAAAAAACATTAAAAAAATACTATAGCCACCCCTTCAAATGATTAATAAAATCTAGCACAGAATACCTTGTATGAAAGAACTGGAAAAAATTTCTTCAAAAATATGGAAACTAATTTAAAGCATTTGTACACAGAAAACATTTCAATGAATAATGAATACATAGTAAGAAAGATGGCTTATGAGAGCTTGACATCTTTGTGGAATTAAAGTATTTTTACCTAATGTTGTTTAATTTCAAAATGAGAGAAGAATTTTGTGGCCAATAGTTAATAAAATCATAAAGTAAAATTTAATGTGTAAAAGATATTGGTATTTATTCTGAATGAAATAAGGTAATATGTAATGCATTTTGAAGTAAGCATGACTGGATAAAAACCTGCCTTTTACATCTATTACTCTAAAGCAATATAAATATAGTGGGATAAGTATCTCATGTAGAAAAATGTTGCAAAAATTCAGGGACATTAAAGTGATATAATGGACCCTTCGATGTCCAGCACTGAAAAAACAGGAGAAGAACATGATAATCCACTACTGAAGCAATCCTGAAATCATCAGCCATTGAAAATCCTAACAATACCTAACAATACCTAACGATAACAACATATTAGTAATTGCTTAATTTGGCAACTTTAAAATAATTTATTTCACTGAAATAAAAGAACTTTGATTTCCTTATGCATTAAAAAGGCCTCTTCACATGACTTTTTTCTTACGACTGATTCATTACCTTTTGTCCCTTGTAATGCCTTACTTACAACCTGTGTGTTTATGATCATTCATTTACATTTCATTCTATCCCATTTTGGTTATAGTTTTATTTGGTCTTACTTCATTTCATTTATTTAACAATTTAATAAATACCTTTTACTCTTGTATTTATTATAAACACAGTGAAAGCTTGTAACTAATGTTAGAGTTCCCCATTGGGCATTAGAACTTTTGACTTAGAATGAGCACATCAATCGTGCACCAGGTGGTTCTCCATCAGAGAAAGAGGCCTGGGTGGTGATGACTTCATTTTCTGAAACAGAGAATGTAAACCATCAATGAAGAGAGAATATGGAGGGCTCTTTTAATTTGTGGATCTCAAGATGTGTAGCTAGAAATATAGAACTCAATGTATAATTCAGGAGTAATGACAAGTTTTTAGGAATATTCCCTATATAGACAATACTTGAAGTTAGTAAAGTGAGTGAAATTTCCTAGAAAGGACTTTAGACTGAAAAGAGAAGAAAGTGACACAAAGGAAAGAAACAGGAGAGGAGAGGGACAGTGAGGAATAAAGAAGGCAGCTTAAGAATGTGAGAAATATTTAAGGTATTTAAAAAATAGCTACCATGAACAATCCCGAAACAATCTGCCATTGAAAACCCTATGAGGATCGTTATGAATCGGACATGACTCGACGGCAACTAAGAACAACAACCATGAACAAAATTCTGAAATTAACATCTAAACAACAGGGTAGTGTCCTCTGTTAATTTTATAGAAATATTTGCAGCAACATTTTTCTTCTTCATACTCATACATACACTCTTGCAAGAGAAAGAGCCAACAAAACATAGGAGAGTCTGAGTGGGTCCCAGGGAATTCAAAAGTATCAGCGTCAGGGAAGGGAAGGGAAGGGAAGAGAAGGGAAAGATTCAAAAAGAAGAGAGCTATGTACTTAACTCTAGAAATAGCAAGTTAGGAAATTACTTAAAGTAGTCACTGCATTATGCAACCTGGATCACAGTGTTCTGGACAAATGTGAATAAATAAATGCAGTTGGAATAATAGGTTTTAGTTGGTTTGGGACATATGAGACAGTGCCTCCCTTGAATATACACTTCTTTCAAGGAGATAAAAATATCAGAGGAAAGACAGGTAAATTACAGAATTTAAAGAAGAATTTCTATTGAAGTGTTTGTTGTTTGACAATTCATTTGCTTTTTAAAATAATTTTAAGATGGAAGAAAATGAAATAATTGTAAGTGCAGAATATCAGATTGTAGAGACAGCTGATGAAATGTTTCTTGTGGCAAGAATGTGCTCATAATGTATTCTGTAGGCACATCAAAGGAATAGTGTAACAGTTTTGTTTGTTTGCATAAACAACAATGTGGTAATTTGTTCCTCTCCTACTCATATTCCATGGGTTAAGTGGGTTTAAAGTAGATAAAAAAAACCTGTAAATTTTTTGAAGTGTAAGTAAATAATAGCTATGAATGGTCTGTTGCAAATTAAAATAGTACAGAAGCTGTTAAATTTAAGGAGCTGTTCTTTCTCCAGGGAGCAGTTCACAGAATTCTATACTGCAATTTCACTTTAGCTCCTGCAGATTTGTAGTGTAACAGGAAAATAGTGGGGAAAAGGAAATCTCTCCCTCTCTCTCTCTCTCTCTCTCTCTCTTGCTCTCTCGCTCTCTCGCTCTGAAGTAATTTAGGACATGAAGCTTGCTTTAGATTTGCAGCCCAGACTCTAATAGGGTGCTCATAAAATCACTTGTAACTACTAGTAAATATACTAACAAATATCAAAATTAGTACTTCACTAATTCAAAAAAAAATGTGTTCATGTAATACAGAGGTGTCTTGTACAAACACAGAATTCAATAAAATCAAATAATTGTTTCAATAAACAAAGTTTAGAATCATGAAGATGTAAAAACGAATTATTTTACTCCATACTCACAGTGAATATGCTTTTATTCAGGTCTGGAAAGGAATGTACCATTGATGGAAATGGATTATCTAAACAAAACTTTTTTTTTTCAGTACTGTGGGTTGAACCCAAAGCCTTGTGCTTGCATGCTTTGCAAGTGCTGGACCACTGAGCTGCCCCCTAAGCCTTTTTTTTGTTTGTTTTACTTTTTGAGACAGGGTCTCGCTAAATTACGCAGACTGCCTCTGGTCTCGAATTTACTATCCTCCTGTCTCTGCTTCCCAACCCCTTGGGATTACAGGCGTGCGCCACCGTGCCTGGCTCTAAACAAAACTTTCTTAAAAAGATAAACCTGTTTATATCATTCATTAAACAAAGCTGAACATCTAAGTATGTAACTTGAAGGATCATTATTTCAACAGAAGTCAAACTAATCAGAGTACAGATTTAGCTTATTTCATCGCATAGTCTATTCCTAGGTTCAAATTTACTTCATTTTTCTTTTGATATCTACATTCAGAGAAGATACTATCATCCCTGTAACATGTATACACATATGACTTCAGGCACTAGTATAGCTCAGACTCAAATTTCCAAACCCATGCGTCTTATCTTCAAATTACTAAATGCAAATCAATTTATAAAATTGTGTTAATTACCATTGTTTAGTAAAAAGAATGTGGAGTCACTAAGCAAAATTCTGTGCCAATAATAACTGATGCATTTCTCCTCTACAAATTCCTACCATTGTTTTGGTGTGATATGAATTCTTCAGGGTCAGAATTTCCTTTATAGTTATACAACTCTATTTTAATTGAAATGAATAATCCGTGAAGTAATTATAAGCATGATGATATTTTTAGGGGAAAGTATCAGTAAACTCCAAGTTTAAAAGCAGTGACAATTTAGCCTTGCATTTATAAAGCAAAACAGCAACAAACTCGCTTTTTCCAGTGTAGCCATAAATACTAAATATGTGATAGATTTTTTTCAAAGACTAGTGTAAAATGTGGGGCTGGGATTTAGCTCAGTTGGTAGAGTGCTGCTCTGCAGTCTCTGAGGTCCCAGGTTCTATTCCCAGCACCACAAAAATAGGAGAAGGATGTGGCAATCTATTCCCCAGGCAATCCCAAAACAATCAGCCATTGAAAACCCTATGAAGGTGGCTATGGGTGGGACATGACTGGATGGTACCTAGCAACAACAACAACAACAATGCAAAATGCATTTCCCTATCAAAATGATAGGCTTTAGTTTTTAAAAATGAAGATAAAACTCCTACATAAATATTTAGGATTTACACGATTTGTGAAATATATTCAACAAGCCATCCTGGTATAGGTAAAGTTTGCACAAAATATACAGTAGTAAATATTTCCTCAGTGAGGAAGCCTTATTTTATTAATATTCAAAGAACATTTACTGCCATAGGGACACACATATAATTATATGTACTTTGTAAAATATCAAGGGCAAAGAATAAAAAAGTTTTGTACAATATTATAAAATTTAAAATGTAGCATTGCAAACTATGAAGTTATATTATTTTGTGGTCCTAAAATAAATAAACTCAAAAAAATGGAGATGGCACAGAAGGAAGAGGAGGTAGAGGTGGAGGAGGAGAAAAGGGAGGAGGAGGAGGAGGAGGAGGGGAAGGAGTAGGAGAGTAGTAATAGTAGTAGTTGAAATTAAAATGGGCAAATCAACCAAGAATGAGTAAAGAGGAAAAAAGGAGAAAGTCTAAAATGTAAATAAGAATATAGAGGTTAAAGAGAAAGAAATGACCAGTAGAACAAAGAAATGATAGGGCTGGAATGCTGACTAGATTCCAAGCAAGATGAGGGTTGGAAAAACAGTAGATATAGATAGGGTGGGTAGGCAGGGAAAGAATAGGGTAAGAGTCACCAAGAAGAACTAGACTTATATGTTCACCTTTTTTTAAAAAAATGATGTGACAGCAACTGTAGACCTAGGAAACCATTGTTAATTGTGAGAGTCAAGAAGACTTGGACAACTTGTATGAACAGCCAGAGAACCTAGCTGCCTCCCATGCTCCCCTACCCATAATGGATCACATTTGGAGAAATCAGATTTTAGAAAGAAAATTGGTTACTAATTCACTTAAGATTGTCCTCCATGTACGCTTATGGTAACTAAAGGGCTTCAGAGAATTATAGTTGACTACACCATATGCCAGAATTATCTAATCCTTCTAAAATAAAATATAGATTTATTTTATTATTAATGCATATGTTGTTGGAGATACTCCACAGAGATTATTGAATAGCAGTATAAAAAATGAGTTGGATCTCCAGATTCAGTGACATTACTGCTACTACCTCAAAAAAATTTCATTGGGAAGATAAAACTTATGCTGTAGCTACATGTGTAATATTATTTTCAAAATTATTATTCTCATATTCTGTATTCCTCGGAGCACTGCAACTAGAATGAACTTTAATCTTTTACATGAGTGATTGTGTATGATATCTCTGAATAAAATTTACTAAAGTCTTAAAAACTAATGGCTACTTACTCTTCTATTTATCTTCCTAACCTTTCTAGGCATCAGCTATGTGCCAATCATTGTGTAAATACTGATGGAACAGAGATGCACATATTTGCAATTTTTTTCATTTTATTAGTATCTTATTTATACATGTTAGTGGGGTAGAAGGTAATAAGTCATTTGATATATACATCATGCAATTATCAAATCAGTATTGCTTACACTTCTATCTCCTTAAACATTTTACCGAACAAAATAAACAAAAAAAAAAAGAAAAAAAAAAAAAAAGAAAGAAAGAAAGAAAGAGAAAACTTTAACGTGGAATGATAGTCATATGCAACTGTGGGTTATACCTGATTTTTTTCTTTTCACTCTTCTTCTTTTTTTATGTGTTTTCACACTTTGCATCCTGTGTTTTGTATTTTTCTCTCGCTCTTTAATCCTCTATATTGTTCCCTCTTCCATTCACACCTTCTCCATCATCTACTCTCACCCACTAGTCCCCTTCCCCCTCATAATGAATCAACTTATATATTCCATTCTTAGACAAATATGACTCTGTGTGTGTGTGTGTGTGTGTGTATGTGTTTCTGTTTAAAGTAGATTTAACTCTCATGTATGAGCAAAAACGTAGTATTTTTCTTTTTGAGTCTTGATTATTTCACTTAAAATTATACTCTCCAGTTTCTTCCATTTTGCTACAAATGAAGTAATTTCATTATTCTTTACTGATGAATATTATTCCATTGTGTGTGAGTAAATTCTAAAATGTGTAGCCAAGTTGCCTACTAGAAGTAAAAAGGAATTCAGGGGTAACAGATCAAAAGTGAGAAAAGACTGAGACATGGAAGAAAGAGATGAGGTAAAAAATTATAGTTTGAGGCTGTTGCCTGGATTGCCAGATAGAACTGCAGGCCATTTATGAAAACAGAGATATTGGATATAGTTTCAAAATATCTTCTGTTGATCTCTGTTACATAACATCTTTTGTTGAGTATAGTCAAATGTCCAAAAAATGATACTTTTCCAGTGATATTATTTCTGACATAGACTAGGAAACAAAGAGGATTTTATTTACCCAAATTTGGTAAGAACTCCATCACTGCTCAAAGATGGTATATAAGAATTCAGCAAAAGCTGAAAATCAGAGTCAGATGGAAATAGAAAATAACAATTGAATGAGCATTCTTAAGAAATCATAGGAGGGCACTGGATTCCAATCAAGATCTGTGATAGGATTTGAACCAATCTTATTTGTATATTAAGGACCACCTGTCATTCAGGCTACATGGAGAGCATGAGGATATCTGTTTTCAACCCAACTTGCAAGTCTAAAAATGAAAGTTTTATAAAGTTGCAAGGCAAATGCCCAATGCTATCATTCCTCCTCTGGAAATAATAATCTTACCTCTTCACTCTTCCATTTTCTTTCCTGTCTCTCCCTTCCAGGGTACCAACTGCTGTGAACTCTATTTTTTGTCAATTGACAATAATAATGATCTTTTAGAATCCAGTTGAAATTTTCTGCTATAAAATGCTGAGCTTCCATTTTCTTAAAGTTACTTTACTCTTAGTAATATAGAGTGAAACTCTTATTGCCTCCCAGCTCCCATACCATGGCCTCCTACCCACATCAGAGAAAACATCAACCTGCCCAGGGTAAAACTTTTTAACTGCTCATACAGCAGCACTGTATTTACTTTAGACTTTAGTCTCACCTGTGGTTGATTCGCCTTACCACTGAGTATATGTCTACTCCTCTAACAGTGGAGGATTAATAACCATTTCTTTTAAAAATATTTTAATAAATTCTTTAGAAAAGTTAATTCATAGCTTATTTTACCTGGGATGCAACTGTGTACGAGAAACTACTAAGAGTGGAAACCATATTGTGTTTCTAAAATATAAAAAGTATTTCCATTTATATTCTAGTGGTTGCAAATATTTCATTACTGTATATTTAGAGAGGCAATTTCAAAAATAGGATTTGTGTTATCTTTTAAGTTCCTATTTACATACAAACATTAAGTGTATTTTTCCAGGTTGCTGGTGTTATGAAATATATTAATTTTTATTTTTCCTATAATAGAAATGCTTTTAAAGTAGTAATAAGTGAAAAAAATTTAGTACAATTAATACAGATACTGTAAATGTTCTTAATGATGCTTATTATTAATTATTGTAGACCTATGTGGATATGAGAATCTTATCAAAAGCATGTGCACAAAAGCTGTCCAACATAATGTAGATCTCCAATACATGCTGTTGTTGTTAGATGCTTTCAAGTCCGTGTCCAACTCATATTGACCTTATGTAAAACAGACAAAACATTATTGTCAGTGCCTCTCTGCTATTCAAAGGGTTTTCAATGGCTGATTGTTTTTTGGAAGTGGGTAGCCTGGTCCTCCTCCAAGGCCTACAGCACCTGGTATTCCCAGGTGGTCTCCCATCCAAGTACTAACAAGGTCTGACCCTGCTTAGCTTCTAAGATCTAATGGGATCAGATGCCACAGTGGTAAGGCTGCAGGCTAATACAAATGTCATTCTTTGGAATTTCAAATGAGAAGAGGTATTGTTACACAATTCATTTAAAATTAAGAAATGTAATGGAATTGAATTTAAAAGATCAAATTGAATGCAAGTGAAATTTAGGTGAGGCAGTACTCAATGTTAAGGACAATGAGTAAAATAAGTAGAATTGTATTAGTGTAACCTGTCATAATTAACACTTTATCTATGGTAGAATAATTATAGAAACATTTATGCAAAGAGCTTCTCTGTTAGGTAGGAACAAATAAGGCTTTCTAATGATAATAACTAATGTGAGAGATGAAGGTTGGGTAGATAGTAAACTAAAAAGTGGTGAGAGTGCAAAGAGATGAGGGATCCAGAATCATCCATGCATAGAAACAATATGTTTGAATATCAAATCCAACAGGAAATAGAAAAGTGTAAAAAATGTGAGTAATGACTAAAGTGATGAGGTATAAAATGGGAGAGAGACACAGGACAGGCTTTGCAATACTATGAATGTTAAGTATTTTGAAATTTATTAAAAGACATTGGGAATCTGACTACCATTAAAAAAGAAAGTGATATGATTATATTTTTTAAGGTCACTGTGACTTTAGTGTGAGAATTTGATTGGAGAACAATTAAAAGGCTGCTACAGTAATAAAGGAAAGAGACACTACTGTAGTGAACTAGGACTGAGGCAATAGAGAAAAATTGATGGTAATAAGATAGCATAGGGTAGAATCAACAACCTTTGACATTGACTTAGTGTGGAAAGGACAGAGAGAAAATATTAAAGGAGTAATAAAAATGTTCAGATGTCTTGCTTAAACAACCAGGAGACTAGAAATAGTATTTAATATGAAGAGAACACTAAAGGATAAGGATTGTCTGGGCCTAAAAAATGCCTTAATTATTACTGGACATGCTGAATTTGAGAAATATTTCCTTTCAGGTGGATATATCCCATGGGCAAGCTGTAGGCTTCAAGTGCAGGAGTAGCTGGCTGGAGATGAGGATTTACTGATCTCTGCAATGCTACATATGCATGGCAAGTAAACCCAGGAGGAAAGATTCTGTGGAATTCCATAATTAAAATCACATAGTAATTTAAAAAGCCAATAAATATGTAGCAATTATGAATTGGGTTTGTAATACTTGTTGGATTTGAGCACAATGAGTGCAAGCAGACAATCCCAAGTCTTGGTTTTCCTGAGAGAAATCAGTTATGAAATACCATGTTATGACTCTGCTTCTGGAAGTCTGTAGCAGAGACAATTAACATTTCCTGAATATGTGTATGCTTTTGTGCGTTTCTTAGTCAACTTGAAGCTGGAGCCATATGATTGCATTCTGGCAGAGGCCCAATTGCACAATCAGAAAAAAAGCTTTGATAATGAAGCCAGTCTTTTAAAAAGAGATGAAAAATGGTAAATTAACTTTCTATATTATAATGAGGTTTCATATTATTGTTTTGTTTTGTTTTGCCAGTACTAGGGGCTTATACCCTCACACTTGCTAGGTTACCACTGAGATACATCCCTCACCCCTATTTTATATTTTATTTTAAGAAAAATCTCATTAAATTACACTGGCTGCCTCTGGCTTCAAATTCATGCTCCTCCTGCATCAGTCTCCCAAGTTGCTGGGATTTACAGGCATGTACCACCAAGGCACTTGACACATGTTTAATCAGTGTTCTAACAGATTGGCAATTATGGCAGGAATAGGAGAAAAAGAGATAAAAAGGAATTTATATGGGGTGAACAAGATACAGTTGTTACTAGAGAATCCCTATACTAGACCAATATTGTAGGTTCAATAATTGAATATCACTATCTTTTACGAGCATGTTAATCTTTGATATTTTGACTTCAGTGCAAAATAAGCCATGATTGTTCCAAAGATATTATGGTGCCATAGATATATTTCCATAAAATACCAATCTAACATTTAGTAAACAATAGTTTGCACAAAGATTAATAATATACCAATGGTTCTTCATTCCTCAAATTTAGACACAACAGATAAACAGAATGATGACCCTCCCAAGTATGACATGCTAGTACAGTGTATAAGAAGTAGTCAATATTTGTATCCTCTGCCCTTGCTTTTCAATGAAGAGACTTCAGTTCAGACCAAAGGATATACATTATTGGAATGAACAATTTTTTCATACTTTTCATTTATTCTTTCTCATTGATGGAATGACTTATCTGATTGATGATCTTGATGGATAATATCAAGCTAGGAAAACCTGGATGCCTGCAGGCGTAGCCCTGTGGCATTCGATCCTCAGATCTCGGAAGCTAAGCAGGGTCAGGCCTGGTTAGTACTTGGATAGGAGACTGCCTGGGAACACCAGGTGCTGTAGGCTTGGGAGACAGACCCAGCAACCCACTCCCAAAAATTAATCCATCAATGAAAACCCTATGAACAGCAGAGAAGCACTGACAATAATGTTTCCCCTGTTGTATGTAGGATCGCTATGAGTGGGATACTGTCTTGAGGGCACCTAACAACAACAACAAGAAAACCTGATAAAGCCATTTGACCACTGGCTTGGGTTACTGTTTGTAAAAGATAATATGTGTTTCCTCACCTTTTGTATGATTCTCTTAATTATTGTTGTTGTTGTTAGGTGACCTCAAGTTAGGTCCAACTCGTAGCAATCCTATGTACAACAAAGAAACAGTACTTCAAACTGTGCCATTGTTCTTTGGGGGTGGGCTACCAGGTCCTTCTCCCAAGCCAACAGCACTTCGTATTCCCAAGTGATCTCCCTTCCAAGTACTAACCAGACCTAGCCCTGCTTAGTTTCCAAGATATGATGGGATCAGATGCCGAGGTGGTAGGGGTGCAGTGCAACCACTATATTGTACTATTGATTTATAAAATAGGTTTCAATCTTCTTTCATATGGCCTGTTGGGTAAGTGCCTCTAGCAAACTCAACTGTACTCCCAGATAGTTCTAATTATCCTCAAGCTGTTTTCAATTTCAAATCACATTCTCTAAAACAATATTCAATAATACATACATTTCAAAGTTGTTACTTATTCCATAATTAGAGAGAAAACAATTATTTTCCCTGGTTCTTTTTTAACTCCACATTTGTTGGTGAAGAATGTAGTGTCTATCATATAAGTAGCTTTCACCAATCTTTAATCAAAAGTGAAAATCTTCAGAAGTTTAGCACTCAAGAGAAATACTTCCAAGTTGCCACTATTTTTTGCCATCACATTTGATGACTGATTGTGTGATCTAATAACCTTTATGAGACTGAGTAGAATTAGGCTTATTGCCTGGAGTTAGGATTTAGCTCAGTTGGTACAGTGCTGTCCTACACTCTCGGAGGACCCAGATTCCATCCACAGACCCACAAACAATAGGAGAAAGATGTGGAAATCCACTCCCAAAGCAATCCCAAAACAATCAGCCATAGAAAACCCTGTAACCTAATGACTAGGGAGGCAGAGGCAGGAGGATGGCAAGCTCAAGACCAGAGGCAGTCTGCCTAATTTAGTGAGTCCCTGTCTGAAAAAAAAAGTAAAAAAATGGGCTAGGGGTACAACTTAGTGTTACAGCACTTGAAAAGTATGCAAGCAAGAGACCCTGGTTCAACCTCTGGTGCAGCAAAAACAGAAAACAAAAAATACCAAAAAACAAAACAAGAAAACCCTATGAGGCAACAGACTGGGCAGTACCTAACAGCAACAACAACATGCTTATTGCCATACTGGCAAAGACCATAGAGAGTCCCTCTGTGTCTCTCATGAATTTCCCTCTATCAAGCATTCACATGGTAAATTAGGCACAGTTAATGAAACAATATTGATAATTATTATTAAATGAAATTTTCAATTTATCTAGATTTTTATAGTTTTTATATACTGTGTTTTTTGTTTGTTTTCCTCCTCTAAATTTCTCTCCATGAGGCTACATTTGATTTAACTCTTGATGTCTGCTTAGACCTCTCAAGGTTATGACCATTTCTTAGACTTTTGGTTTTTGATGACATTAACAATTTTTAGAAGAAATAAAGAATTTTTTAGAATGTTATTTATTGGGGATTTGTCTGGCACTTTTATTGCCATCACATTGGGGCTATTGTTTTAAGAGAGGAAGACCATGGAAATAAAGTGCTATTTTCTTACAACATATCAAGGGTGCAGGTAATATTGATATTGATCATTTGGATGAAGTAGTATTTGTCATATTTTTGATCTTTAAAGTTTCTCTCTTCTACCCTGTTTCCAATTATGTATTTGGAAGAAATTCACACTTCCTTGACCACACTAACTTGAGGGCAGAGGGACTACACAAATTATTTGGAATTATTCTGCAGTTATACCTTTATTTTTTTCCACTTATTTACTTATTTGAAAAATTATTAAAGTTAGTATGGACTACAGTTATCAGATTTACATTTGAGTTAAATCTAATACTACTAATGTTTACCTTGTAACTAAAATTATTCCAACTGTAGCCTTTGATTAGCTGTTCTCTTCCTTTGACAAATATCATAATTTTGTTTTGTACTGTTTTCTGAGTACTATCTTGCTTTCTGCCACTACAAGATGTTTTAGGCTCAGCTTGTATATTTCCTTTCCCAGTCCTAGAATGAGCCTGTTCTCAAGGATTGGTGGACCTTCTTACAGATAAATGGTATTAGAAATTAAGATCTGGGGGCTTGATGTCCTCCTTACTACTGTGTCTGAGCCCTCTCAGCTGAGAAAGCAAACACATATGGTGTGTATACTAACGTATATAGGTCTATGAATCTACCTATATCTTTCCATCTATATCTCCATTGGGAAAAGGACCTGGCAACCCACTCCCATAAACCAATCTGCCATTGAAAACCCTATGAGCAGCAGAGAGGCACTGACAATAGTGTTTCCCCTGTTGTATGTAGGGTCACTATGAGTTGGATACTAACTCAATGGTACTTAACAACAGCAACAACAATATCTCCATTAAGCTAAAAACGTGTATCCAACTCAAATGCATTTTTTATTAAATTATTCTAGCCAAACTAATTTTATCAAGTGGAATACAGTGTGGATATATAGGGTTTTTTTCCCCTTTAGTCTTACAGTCTCTATTCATTTCCAAATTTATTAAAGTCAGTCACACCATTTTCTTCAGCCCCTTAGAAAGAGATTATTGCATTAGTTGGTGATATGGTCAGATTTTGTTTTATCACAGTCTGAATTCCCTACTGGAATATTCTTATCATTTTTCTTAATTTGTATGCTTTAAGATTCAAGTTTGGAATGTAAAATTTTAAAAGTATTGAAAACTTCAGAATGTCATGTGTCCATATCAGAGAATAGTAATGCCACCTTTAAAAATCTCATATGTTTTAACCATGAGGCGTCGTGCAAGCCTGTTATCCCAGAGACTTGGGAGGGTGAGGTAGGAGGATCATATATTGGAAGCCAGAAGCAGCCTGTGTAACTCAGTCAGACCCTGTATTAAAATTAAAAACTAAAAAACGTCACTGGGAGTGGAACTCAGTGGTAGATTACTTGCCCAGCATATGCAAGCCCTTGGATTTAATACCCCAATAGCACAGAAAAAAAAAAAAGTCTCTTATATTTCCCCTGGTCAGCTTATCCTTTTTCCTCAAATTTAAGCATTAAATGATCAGTTTTCTGTCTCCATAGTTTTACCTTTATTAGAATGTCAGATAAAAATGTGCATTGTGCTGTCATTTTGGAAGCTATCTTTTCACATAACACTAAATATTTGACATTGAACTTATTATTGCATAACTTAGTAAGTGCATTATTGTAATAGTATAATAGGATTCTATCATATGGAAGTACTGTAGTTTACTTATTTATTCACTTATGAAAAGTATCCTAAGCACTTTTTTTTTTGCACAAATGAGAATTGAACTCAGCCTCTTGTATTCAAGGTATACCATTCTAACCCTGTGCTACATCTCGAGTCCTTGTTTTCATTTTTCATAATCATGAATAAAGCTTCTATTAGCGTTGACATGATGGCTTTTCTGCAGATCTAAGTTTTCAAATAATTTAGACAAATATACACATTGTATACATGTGATTACTGGATCATGGTTGAAATGATGAATAAAATTGCCTTTTTAAAGTTGGTGTACTAATTTCATTACCAGGAGCAGTGAATGAGTGTTCTTATTATACTGCATTCTCACCACTCTAGGGAGAAAGTGGGAGGAAATTAGTAAAACACCAAAACTGGGAAAACGGCTTTTGAAGATCTGGTTTGTAAATTAGAAATCTGGGGAAAGTGAAAGCAACTTGATTGGACATTTGTACAAAACCCTTCACAAATTCCCTGAACCTGATAGAACAATAGGAAAGCAAAGGACTCAAAGCTGATTGGTTCAAGCCATCTATTTATGGAGCTGCACTGCATTAGCTCTTTCTCTCTCCATCCAACCACCAAGGAGGAAAGAACTCTCTCAGTAGATTCGACCAGCAAGTCAGAAGCATCTCTCCTCATGACCACGAGGACCAGGACAACTAGATGGCATTCTCAAAGAAAGATGGCCTACAATCAGTGTGAAGACAGTCTCTTGGCCCAGCTCCTAGGGACAGAAGCTGAGGACAATCTCCAGTCCCAGCACCAGAGGCAGAAGTGCTACTGCTGCCCCTGAGGCAGCAATATAGCTGCAGCACTTAGGCTGCTAGCACTTGTAAGCTGTGCACTTGTTTGGGTTCCTCTGGGCCCTTGCCAGGGCAGAGATAATAAAGAGCTGTACGTTCCCCTAAGGTAAAGTGCCGGGAGGCTTTTCTTTTCTCCCCTCTCTCAGTGTTCCCGAGGGCTACAGGAGTCTGCACCCCTCAACTGAGGGTCCCAAGTGAGTTGTATTTAATTATCTGTGTGCATGGCCATGCCTCCTGCCCGAACATGTGGGCTGGACTGGTGAGGAGTGTGCCCCACACACCACCAATTGGTATTTTCGTTTTTTTTTTTTTCTCCATTTTAGCTATTCTAGTAAGTATGCGTAGTGAAAACTGATGTTAAGTATCTTTCAACATATTTGTCATGTGAAGGCTGCTTTTTTGAGGTATCTGTACCCATATTCTCTTTGTTTTTAATTGTATTATTTTGTAATCACTGAATTTTAATAATTTTCTGATTATTTAGATTCAACTCTTCATGTGATATATTTTGAAAACTTTTTCTCCCAATCTATAAATGTTCTTTATCCCATTCTTTTAGAAATGATATTTTAATATTAATAATGTCCTATTTACTATTTTTTGTCTTTTGTGTATTGTGCTTTATGGTATGTATATAAATCTCGTCTCCAAAACCAATGGCAAATATATTTTTTCTGTATTGTTTTCCAGAACTTTTACATTTTCTAAATTTTGCATCAATACTCTGTTCTGTTTTGAACTTTTATGCAATATGTAAGTTTTGTATCTAGTTTTATCTCTTTGCAAATTCACATCCAATAGCTCCAGCACTGTTTGTTGAAAATACTATCCTCCATCCACTGATTTTGCCTCATTTCTTACTCAAAGATCAGTTACTTCTATTTGTGGATGCCTATTCGTGATTCTATTTCATTGATATGAGTCTATTTGCCAATACTATAAGTGTCTTTATAGTAAATCTTGGAAGTGGATAATTTGAGTTCTCCAGCTTTTTTCTATATTTACTTCAGTATTACACCAACTGTTCTAGAGCTTTCATTTTCCATGTTATCATTTGCAAAAATTTAGTCAATATCTGTAAAATAACCCTCTGAGATTTTGCCTGGTATTATATTTCATCAGCAGATTTGATTTGTCTTACCTCTTGACTTTCAAGCTTCCCTATGGATTCCTCATTAAAGATTACAAAACTTATGACTATTTCATCTATAATCTGATGTTACTCTGCGGTGGTCATTTGTGGTAATAATGTATGGGAGAAGGAGAGCATTATATAATATTCTGGTCAAATATTAGTCTTTTAATGGGTTTGGTTTTGAAGGATCTGGCCTTTAAAATGTTTCTGCCCATGGTATAAATTTTTTTATACACACTACAATTTCCCTGACTGCAGCATTCCCTATCTATTAAAAAACTTCCTCTTACTGATGATGACAGTTCACCCCTTAGGTGAGACAAGATGGCTGGAAAGTGTTGGAGTAAGGAGAAATTCAAATTTTTAGTCAAGAGTATTTTTTGATAGTGGAGATCTGTCAAACCCCTTTTACCCAGAGACTAAGCCTTGTCTGTAGAAATGCTCTGGCCATGTCTCTCAATCTCCACCTGCACAGACAACAGAGAATTCTTTTGTATCCAGAAATTAAAAATGTGGTGAGATCAACTGAAGAAAAGCTCATGAAAATTTAGGGGATGTCTAAGGGTAGGACCCTCAAAAGATTCTCACTTTTACTCTATTCACATTCTCTCTCTAGCAACTCACCAAAGTCATCATTTAAATGTTCTCATTAGAATATGCATCCTGGATTTTCTGTTGTAGGTGATTAGACCTCAGTTCACCTCTTTTTCTGAATGTGCTTGTCTCTCCAAATTTTGGAGAAACTGTGTGCCCTGCAATTTCAGTTGTATGAAAGGTCAAAGAAAAGCCAATGATTTTGAGCTTGTATTGCTTATTATTTAAATTTTGTTTAGTTTTGTTTTTTGTTATAAAACTGGTGGTGGGTTTATCCAGATCCTTTATATGCTGGAGCTGCAACAAAGATTGTGTAATTCTGTATTTTCTTTTCCTCCATGACTACACATATACAACTTTGAGGTAGTTTTGTTGGCTACAGAAAGAAATTAATATACTTCTGATAAGAATTAATGAATACATCATTATAGGTTTTGAAAAGAAATAGTCATTACCTACAGATTATAGACTTCAAGACTGACAAAACTCAGGGGAGTTTTTAGAAATATTGATACCTGTGCTCCATCCCATGAGACTCTAATGTAATAAGTTTCAAAGAGCCCTAGACAGTTGATAGTTCCCCAAACATTGCTATGTGTCAATGAGAGTTGAGAGCCACTGCCATACAGGAATTTAAAAGAGCATCTCTAAATATAACTTATGATATAGTATTGAACTCAACAGAGTAAAAAAAAGAGCTTTCAATATTTACAATTTGAGAATTATAACATTTTATCTGCAAATGTTTCAAAACTATTTACAAAGGAAAATGAGTGCGTTGTCATGATATTTAAGAAGAGATGAGTATTAATTATGTTATCCAGGTTAGCTATTTTGCTTAAAGTATCTTCTACTGATTGCTTTTCACTCACAATCCACACTGTGCTTCCTTTCCTAATAAGGAAAGCTGGTAGTAGTTCAGAAGGTTTACATTGGCCCAAGGACCATTATTTCATATGTATATGTGAACTTATCTATAACAAGAGGTAAAACAATTGTATTATCTCAGGATTTGTAAAAAGAACTTTGTTAAAGAAGGATTTGGCAGACATAACAGTGTATAAATGCAGAATGTAATGTTTTAGAGGCCCTGGTGACCCATTTACAAATTGAAGTTATGTAGGTACAGAAATTGGGAGTATTTATTCTGAGGTAGCTGATGTATCAGTGGCAGAAAACAAGAACAAAGAACTAAGGACCATTGGCAAGGTCCCTAGAGTACATTAAATCCAGAATCAATGGCCACTTGAAAATTGCCACAATCACCTTTCCACTTATATTTTCATGTTTCAATTTCACATTTCTCTGAGATTTTATATTTATTCTAAAAAAATCCCTTTGTTGAAGAGTCAGTTTTTCTTACACTCAACTATGGCTGATTAATATTTTGAAGTCACCATATAATGTGGTCAAAGAGAGCCCAGTATTTTCATTCATTTTAACTTACATTTAAATCTCAGTCCCTCCACTGTTTAGATCTCTTGTTTAATTAGAAAACATTTTAGTATCTATGGGATAATTGGTAAATCCATGTTCTTTTTTTGACAAATGTGGCTGAAGCTTTTAAAACTGGAGGCATCATTTGAGAACTTTCATCATGTCTATGAGTAAATATAAAAAATAGGTAAAATAAGAAGTTTAAACTGGGAAAAATCTGACTTCTGAAATAAATTTCATTGACTCATTATAGAGAGAATCATATTCTTTCCAAAGAATTCTGAGGTGTCCAGGACATGGAAAAAGTGAATCCTTATCATTAGTGAGTTTGGACTTGAATAAAACACAAAGCTGGTTCTTAAATGCAATCAGGAAAATAGAAAGCATATTTGTGATCAAGCCTGACAAGGTGGATTCAGGGACTTTTAGTTTGAGGGAAAAATTCTCATTGTGTCAGATATGGTTTTCTTTTTTGTTTTTATAAGAGTAGCAGGAGAGTGTTTTCAATGTGGCAGGAAAAAAAGAATAAAACCTTTATTTTCTAACTGAAGAAACTGAACATATGAACAGTAACACAGTTTGTATGGTATGGCTACAGAAAAAAACACATTTCTTTGATCCAACTAAATTCTAGTTGAGTATAAATATTGAAGGGAGTTATAAATAATATAGAAGAAATGTCAGATGATATTTCCAGCACCTTTCTAAAAAAAAGTTTTTGTGGGGCTCCAAAATGATGCCAAATATTGGAGGGAACTCTTGGACAAGGAAAAGCTCTCACTAATTTATCTAAGTTATGAACATATAAGAATATTCAGTTTTGATAAAGAAAAAGTTGTCTTGAATATTTGAAGTTTGTTATATCTCCCTACATTTTTTACTGTGATTTAATTTATAAACCTTAATAGTCCCCTTAAAGTGTAAATTGCCTTAGTTTCTAGTATTTTCACAGTTGTTCAATCATTACTGATATCTAGTTACTGAATATTTTCATTACCCCGATAAAAATTTTATACTCATTAGCAAGTCATTCTTCATTCCTTCTGGTCTCTAGCTCCTAGCAACCTCTAATTTATAGTTTGGATCTAGTCAAGAAGATTCAGGTAAGTGAAATGATGTATTATTCATCTCCTTTTGGGGGGGGTCTGGCTTCTGCTTAATACAAGATTCATCAATATTGTAGTATGTATCAGTACTTCATTTCTTTCTGTGGTTGAATATATTCCATTGCGTGGTGTATTAATTTCCTAAAGACACAGTCATGAAAAAATGGGTAGATTAAAACAGCAAAGAATATTCTTTCACAATAATGGATGCTAGTGTGTTGACATGAGAGTGTCAGAAAAGTCCTGATCCCTCTGAAGCTCTGGGAAAGCCCTTGCTCACTCTGTCCTAGATGCTGGTAGTCACTATAGTTCCTTGACTTCCCTTGGTTTATAGCTGACTCACTCTAATCTCTGCTTGTGTCATCACCTGGGCTTTTTCCTGAGTGTCTCACTTTCCACAGATCACTTATTTCTTCTTATAAGGACACACACCATATTGGATTTCTCATGCATAATGACTTTATTTTTTACTAGATTACATTTGTAAAGGTGTCATTTCAAAATAAGATAACATTCAAAGGTGTCAGGTAGGAGACTGAAAAACTTAAACTCTATTAGGCCTTTATTGAGCAAATTGTCCTCTGGGTTTTTGGGTTTTGGGTGATCTCCCTAATTTTGTCATAATTGACCTTTTGGGGGATATGTTTTTTAGACCCTCAATGAGACAAACTATCATATGGTCACTAAGAGCTCAATCAGGATCCCCTCCTGATATGTCCAGTCTGGCTGGACATCTGGGACCACCTGGGTATCCACTAATTTAGTAGAGTCTGTTGCATGAAAGTTATTTGCTGCTACCTGTGCTGCCTTCCAAATGCTCTGCCTCACTTCTAGAGAGAGAGAGTAGTGGAGAGAATGGTGTAAATATCTTTCCAAGTCATGTCATAGGATTGGGTGATATAACAAAATTCATTTATACAATTGACCCAGAAGAGAAGGAGCCAAGATGTCTTTCAATTTGGGACAGATTGATGAAGTACAAAGGAACATGAACATGGATGATGCTCTCAGGTCCCGCCACCTCCCAAAGGTGTAGTTGTAGTTGGGTGGTAGGGAAAGAGGGTAGTAAAATTGGGTATCTTGACTGAGTACAAGGAGGAGAAGTAGGTGGGCTGAGAGAAATGGGAATTGAAACTTCAGCAGATGAGGGGGAATTAGAGGTAGGTAGGGAAGGCCTAGAGGTAATGGAGAGGGAGGATGGATTGGTGGGACCAGAAGAGGGAGGAAACATGGAGGGTGTAAAGAGGAGGAGGTGCAGGAGGGACAGAGTGGTCTCAAGCATCAAACTTGTCCATATGGGAAATTAGATAATAGGTTTGTTTGTTTGTTTTTGTTGCTGTTGTTTGTTTTTTTTGAGGAAGAAGGAGAGGGAGGAAGATTGATCTAAAAGCAGTTGAGAGGTAAAGCAAGACTGGCATAGAGAAGGGCAGGAATGGAGATAGGAAAAGCCCTGAATGTAGGGGACCTCTGTACACTTGCCATTTCATTGACAAAAATTTTGAAGATCCTGAAAAATATTAGAGTCAAATGTTCCATTTTCTGCCACTGTGACTCATTATTAGGACTGTAACAGGGCCAGGCCTGATTGCAAAAGGAAATTAGTTTTTTGGGCTTTATGTTTGGAACCAGTCCAAGGGTATGGAGATTTGTCAGGAGCCAGTACAAACCCCATACTATGCCTCTGGGCATAGTATGGGGTTTGTACTGATAGGTTCCCATGATAATTTGGAAGAGGGAGGTGAGGAGAATGAGGATCCCTAGAAGAGGTACAGGGAAGAAGAGCATCCATACTTTCCTTGTAACCCTCAATGTAGAAGAGTAGGAAGCCCCAATTAAGGGGGTGTCCCCTGAAACTGTGGCTCCTTGAGTATGAGATAAAAGATCCATCTGACTCAGTGCTGGGGGTTAATCAAGAGGGAGAGAGACAGAGGATCAGGGTAGAGGGTCTTAAGTGACTCACCTCAGAGGACTGGCCTATGTGGATGCAGTGGTCAGAAATGGCAAAGGTAGAGGGCCCTGTTGAGTTTACATTCCAGCAGCGAGGGTCAAGAGGTGAAGCAGGAGGTCAACCAATCCCAGAGAATGGGGGTTAGTGGCTATTCATGGTCAGATTTTGGCACCATAAATGTCAAGTTGTTGTTGTTGTTATGTGCCGTCAAGCCGGTATCCGACTCATAGCAACTCTCATAGGGTTTTCAATGGCTGACTGTTTTGGGATTGCCTTGGGAGTAGATTGTCAGGTCTTTCTCCCATCTTTGTGGTGCTGGGAATTGAACTCGGGACCTCAGAGACTGCAGCACAGCACTCTACCAACTGAGCTAAATCCCAGCCCTAAATGTCAAGTAAGAATCAAAAACCCATAAATTCTAGCAGACATTTATTTTGGAGAAACTGCCAGGGCTGTTTCTAACAAAGGAGAAAGCAGCATCCAGGAGAGGAAGATGTGAGATATTTATGCTTTTTATGTGGGAGGGGGAAGGAGTGATTGACATGTCACATGGGGATAAGAAGGAAGCAGGTTCACGGAGGGTTCCAAAAGTCTGGAAGAGGGAAAAGGAAGTAGTCATCAGCGTCTGGGCTCCAGAGCAGATTTTGAGTTATGTTTTGGTGGGGGTTTTTTGGCAGGCTGTTTGTGGACTGGGACATAATGTGTAGAAGGCAGCACCATCTTATGGGAAGGTGCCATTTTGTAATAGGTCCTGCCTAACAAAAGGGACCTTCAGTAGAGACTTCCACATATCTTTATGGGGACAAAATTCAAACTATGTGATATCCCAGACTTTGTTCATAAGCTTATGGATAATTGAACATTTGGCTTCTGCAAAGCTTTTGACAATTATTTAAAAAATACTATCATGAACATTCTTCTAGACCTCCTCTGGATTATATTAGGGGCCCTTTGCTAACTGCTCCCCTAAGCACACTGGACTCTCCTTATCAAACCATTATTTGTACTTGGTTTGTTCTGTTCAATAGTTAGCTATTGAATTCCCCACATGTCTGTCAGCTTGTTGAGCTGTGGGGGCTTGCATTTTGCTGAGATGCTGAAAGCTATGCTACTAGTATTTCAGATACCGGCAGGCTACCCATAGTGGACAGGTTTCCACTGAGTTTTCAGACTAAGAGACTAGAGAGAAAGACCCAACAGCCCACTCTTGAAACAATTAGCCATTGTAAACCCTATAAATAGCAGAGAAGCATTGTCAAATATAGTGCCAGAAAATGAGACCCCCAGGCTGGAAGGTATTCAAGAAACAACAGGGAAAGAATTGCCTCCTCAAAGTAGAGTTGCCTTGAATGACAGGAATGGAGTAAAGCCCCTGAGACCTCCTTTTCCTGATATGGCGCAACTCAAATTGAGTAGAAACACAGTGGCTGCAACAATGGGCTCAAATTTAAAATTATCATGTGCATGGCAAAGTGTTGGATAGTGTTTCCTCTGTTGTACATAGGGTTGCTATGAATAGGATCCAACTCAATGACATCTAACAAATGATAATGACATTTAGCATGTCTCCATGTGCTTAATGGACACTTGAATATCTTCTTTGGAGAAACATTTATTTAAATATTTTCCCATTTTTAAATTGAATTATTTGTCTTTTCTCACCCTGTGTTTTATTCAGGCTAATTGATATATTTTGCTGGTGAATCATCTAAACAAATAACTGGTCTGCTGAAGCAGAATTACACAAATGAGAGATCTTGCTCACTGCAAAACTTGATTAACACATGTGCCTCTTCTTGTGTATATTTGAATTTCTTGGTGAGGTTTTGTAATAAGTAACATTTATATTGTGTAAAGGAAGGAATTAAAGCAATATACCTATCTCCTTAAGTCTTTTCTTCCCACATTAACTACCCAGAGTAATAGATATGTTCTCTACTAAGGTTTCTCATCACTCACATAGAAAATAGATAATTTGGGTGATGAAACATTTATATATCACACCTTAGATGATACCTGTTTTGCATAATATTTTACATGGATCCAATCATATGTACCTAGGGATATAAGTTTTTAACACAAGTACTGTGTGAATTAAAGATCTCCTACTGAAGTAATTCCTATAATACTGACTACTATTATACCTATTTTGCCAGGCAAGACAATTATCAGCATGTTTGCAAGATACTTAGACCATCACTTGCTTGTTTGCCTTTTAGAAAACTGTCCTTGTCCCCTTGAGAAAGAATTAAATTCCATGTGAGTTGATTTTTCTTCCTCCCAAGAAAATAACAGTCATTAGTGCATATTTTATGGATAGGTAGTAATTTCACTTCTCAAATCTCCAAAATGGTGTGTGTGTGTGTGTGTGTGTGTGTGTGTGTGTGTGTGTGTGTGTGTGTGTGAGAGAGAGAGAGAGAGAGAGACCCTAAGAGTGTTAGCAGCATGGAATGTGAGTTCTTTTATTTCCTTTGTCTGCCTAGCACAGATTTGAACACTTTACACAGTTAAGTGTGTCTGTTTTTCCTATAAAATAATCCCTTCCTGAAATGTGTGGCCCTTAATCTAGGTGAGTGTTCTCAAAGGATGTTTTCCAGAGCAGCTGCTTCTGCACCATCTGGGAACTTGTTGGAAATACAAAATCTCAGGCTTCAGTCCAGGCTACTGAATCAAACTCTGAAGTTGAGTTCCAGTTCTCTGTGTTTTACAAGCTGACTCTTATCTGCTTTGTAAAACATTGGTCTAGACTGTGAGGCAAATATTTGTAGACCCACTAGGTAGTCTCTGCTAGCTACCAATTTAAATCAGCACATGGATAGTCCTAGGTTCAAATTTTAAGTAACATCTATTGCTTTCAGTTATTTCAAGGATGAAAGGCTTCTAATCATTTTGGCTTTTAAAAATATAATTGAAATGCATGGTATCATTTCCCATCAGGGAAATACAAATAAACACTATAATGAAATACCATATCACTCAGTTAGAATGGCCAAAATATATTTTGAAAGTAAGAAATACCAGTAAGGATGTAGAGGAAAAGGAATGCATATACTATTGTTAGGAATGTAAATTAGTATAACAATTATGAAAAACATAGATTTCAGAGATTCTCTGAAAAACTAAAAATACAAATGCCATATAGTCTAGCTCTCCCACTTCTGAATGTATGTTCAAAGTAAGTGAAATCAGCATATTAAAGGGACATCTGCTCATGCATATTTTTTATGATATTACACACAATAGCTAAGCTATGGTACCAACATAATTTCCCATCCATAGATGACTGGAAAAAGAAAATGTGGTGCAAATGTACAACAGAATATTATTTGGCATAAATAATAGAATTCTGTCATTTACAGAAAAATGGATGAACTGGAAGATATAATGTTAAGGGAAATAAACCAGAAACCAAAGACAAGTACTACATATCTACTCTTATATGTGGAAACTAAAAAAAAAAAAAATCAACTTGAAAATAGAATAATGGTAAATAGAGATTAGGAACCAGGTAGGAGCATGTAGGGAGAGTGGATCAAAGGCGAATGGATTTGATGAAGAAACTCTGTATATATGTGTGGAATTATCACACTGATCCAAATTAATATATACAAGTAATGCATGTTAGTCAAACATAAAATAAACTAATTATTAAAATAGTTTTTCTTTATTTAAATGAAAAGCAATTCTTATATGTTGATAAAAGTTCTGTTTCCTCTTCTTCATAGATACCAAATTTGACATTTGTCTATCACCTTGAGAATGTCTTTACATAATCTTATCACCCAGAAAAGCATTCTTTATTTCAAAAATCCCAGCTAAAATCCACTTCTCAGTCTTTACTTATTTCAAATAGGAAATTTAACAAGAATACCAGGATCAAGTCTACTCCCATACCATGCACATATCAGTATGAATTAAAACCTTATCTCTATCAATTTCCTTGCATTATCATAATGTCAAATGTCTTCATGATTTCTCTTCTTTGCACATTAACTTCAACATGTAATCTCTATGAATAGCAAAGAAGCACTGACAATAGTGCCAGACATGGCATAGTGTTGAGGATTTTTTTTGTTCTGTTGTACATGGGGTTGCAATGAGTTGGATTCAACTTGAGGCCACCTAACAACAACAGCAATCTCTATTTTAACATATCCTCTCTATCTCCCAGCTGTTAACTCTTAAATGATTCAACACTCTCTTTTATATCTGACCAAAACCAGCTTTGTTTGTTTTCTAGAAATACAAAATT
>VMDO01024117.1:0-30318 GCA_007922755.1 Pedetes capensis
CAGATCTCGGAAGCTAAGCAGGGTCAGGCCTGGTTAGTACCTGGATGGGAGACCGCCTGGGAACACCAGAAGCTGTAGGCTTGGGAGAAGGACTTGGCAACCCCCTCCCAAAAATCAATCTGCCATTGAAAACCCTATGAACAGCAGAGAAGCACTGACAATAGTGTTTCCCCTGTTGTACAGAGGGTCGCTATGAGTCAGATACCGACTTGAAGGCACCTAACAATATATACATATATATGCTGTTGTTAGGTGCCGTGGAGTTGGTATCTAACTCACAGTGACCCTCATAGGGTTTTCAATGGCAGACTGTTTCGGGATTGCCTTGGGAGTGGATTGCCAGGTCCTTCTCCCATTTTTGTGGTGCTGGGAATTGAACTTGGGACCTCAGAGACTACAGCATAGCGCTCTACCAACTGAGCTAAATCCCAGCTAAATATATATAATATATATGACATATATAATATATATAATATATAATATATATTATACATATATTATATAATATATATATATATTCAGGCAAAAATGATACAATATTTGCATAATAGGTTCCCTGATGAAGAAAACTAAAATAATAGAAAATAATTTCAGTATATAATGAGAAAAAATTCCAGAAATAAAAGAATATTTGAATCTAAAAATTGAAAGGTCACTTGTAGATGGAAAAACCCCATTCAGGCTTGTCTCAGATGTCTCCATAGCAACTTCCTTTGCTAGAAGCAATATGCCTAGGAAATCCTCAAGAAATGGAAGGGCCACATACTTTTTATACCCACCCAAACTATAGGTTATCTAAAAAAGGCACAATGAGACATTTTTAAACACATAAGAACTCCAGAAATACTGTTTCCATGAGCTTCTCTTAAAGAAACTATTAGGAGATGACCTATACCAACTAAGAGATGGATGACTCACTATTTCTTTATAACAATTGGTAAGATAATGCCAAAGAAATGATTAAGAGTGTAAGTTATGAACAAACAGTTCAAAAACAAAAATAAATGCCACATTTTCTTTTGAGACAGGATCTCACTATGTAGCCAGGCTGGCCTTGAACTCACAATCCTCATGTCTCAGCCTCTCAAGTGCTAGGATTACAAGCCACCAGCCATGGCTTACATGCCACATTTTCAAAGTTTTTAATCTATGGAAAAAATAGAAGACATCAAATAAAATGAGAGATTAAGACCAAGTATATCTCAATTTGATAAATGTTAATGGGCCAAGCTAATTACTTAAAATAAGTTTAAACTGATTCATAAAGCAAAATCCAAATCTATGCTGTATATAAGGAACAAGTTACCAAACCTCTTGTTGTTGTTGTTGTTAGGTGCCGTCGAGTCGGTATCCGACTCATTGCGACCCTCATAGGGTTTTCAATGGCTGAGTGCTTCGGGATTGCCTTGGGAGTGGATTGCCAGGCCCTTCTCCCATTTTTGCGGTGCTGGAAATTGAACTCGGGGCCTCAGAGACTGCAGCACAGCACTCTACCCACTGAGCTAAATCCCAGCCCACCAAACCTCTTAGTGACATTTTTTTTCAGCTTTAAGAATAACATTGCTCCATAATGTTCATTTGTGGGGCTAATGAGACAGTATTTCTTTAAGAAATATATTGGGCCAGGGCTATAACTTTTCAAGATTCTGTCTCAAAGTCCACAAAAAAAATAAAAGGCTGAGCACTTGCAAAGCATGTGTGAGTTCCTGGGTTCAAGCCCCAAGTACTCAAAAAAAAAAAAAAAAGAAAGAAAGAAAGAAAGAAAGAAAAAAGAAAGAGAAATAAATCTGTTGAGAAGACTCCTCAAAGTATTCCCAAACTTAGGATAAATCATAAGACTCAAATAAAAGGAATGAGGTCAGCCACCAGAAGAAATGACACAGCTCCTATGGTTTGGATCTCAAATCTCGAGTGTGCCCGCAAAGGCCCATGTGTTAGAGGTCTGGTCCCCAATTTGGCACCACTGGGAAATGGTAAAAGCTTTAAGAGGCAGGGCCTGCTGAGAGGTCTTTGAATCATTAGAGGTATGCCTTTGGAGGAGACTGCAGGACTCTGGTTCTTCCCTCTCTCTCCCTTCCTTCCTTCCTCCTTTCTTGTTTCCCAAAAATAAGTGAGTAGTTTCATCCCACCACATATTCCTTCCATGATGTGCTACTTGAGGCCCACAGCAACAGGGCCAATCAATCATAGACTAAAACCTCCAGAACTGTAAGCCAAAATAAACCTTTTCTCTTTCTAAATTGATTATCTCTGGTACTTGTTACAGTAACAAAGCTAACACAACAGCTAAAGGGATTGTTTGTGAATTTACAATAGAGTCTCAACAACACCCAGATCAAATTAAGGTGGTCTGGGTATATGGACCAGGCTGCATTAGATTAAGGTTTCGTTTAAACCAAATCAATTGCATAAAAACATGTGAAGAAAAAATGTGCTAGAACAAATGATACTTAGTCTCCAAAACCATCCTGCAAAGACAGTTCCCTGATCTAAGGGCAAGAGGAGCAAGTACTCAGAGGGGCATCTCAGTAACAGACATGGAGCTGTCAGGCCAAAGAAGCAAGGGTGGCATCAGCTACTAGAATCATCTAGCATCTGCCATCCTACCTCCAAGGTTTCATGCTTAGTGGGGCAACCTTTCTTTTTTGTGTGTTTTTGTAGTACTAAGGGTTGCACCCAGGGCCTTGCATGTTCTAGACAAGCTTTTCTTTTCTTTTTCTTTTCTTCCCTTTTCTTCTCTTTTTTGACACAGAGTCTTGTTAAGTTGCTCAGACTGGCCTTGAACTCCCAGTCCTCCTGCCTTAGCCTCCCAAATATCTGGGATTATAGGCTTGGCTACTGGACAACCTTCTGGTGACATTTTGATTTCCATATATGTTTACTGATAGGACGAGGAGGCACTGATAAGCAAGCACATCTATCTAATTCTCTTAAAGCTGTATTGGTGAACATTGAAAAGCCCTAGAACAAAGGACACATGCAGGCCCACAACTGTAATCCCAAATTTGAGGCCAGAGGCAGCCTGCATTATTTAGTGAGATTTTCTCTCAAGATAAAAAAAAGAAGCTGGGTGCAGTGGCACAGGCCAGTAATCCCAGCGACTTGGGAATGGGAGGCAGGAGGATTGCAAGTTTGAGACCAGAGGCACTCTGCATAATTTAGTGAGACCCTGTCTCAAAAAGTAAAAAAAAAAAAAAAAAAAAGATGGGCTAAGGGTGCAGCTCAGTGGTACAGCACTTGCAAAGCATGCAAGCGCAAGGCCCTGGGTTCAACCCCCAGTACCGCAAAAAAAAAAAAAAAAAAGAAAGAAAGAAAAAAAAAAAAAGAAAGGAAAAGAAAGGGCCAGAGGTAGAACACTTGCAAAGTATGTGTGAGGCCCTGGGTTCAACCCACCAAAATAGATGAATAAATAAATAAGAAATGGGCTGGGGGTGCAGCTTAGGGGTAACGCACTTGCAAAGTGTACATGAGGCCCTGGGTTCAGCCCTCCAGTAAAATCAATGGATCAATCAATGCCCAGAACTGACACCTTGGCCACCTCACTTCCCCTAATGCGTTGCAGATGCTAATGAGGATATTTGTAGCTTCTATTTCTCACACCCTAATCTACTCAGGTTATATGGCAAATGGGAGGGAAAAGCAAGTGTTGGTGATTCCTGGGTTAGCTGCTACAGGACACCAATGACAAGACTGATGATGATTTCTCAGACTTATCAAATACTAGTACTTCTGAAGAAAAAGGGTCCCTTATGAGATGATTTCATTTTCATATGGCCATTTCTGGTTCTTTCTCTTATGTTTTAGAGAAAACTTTTTTTCTTTTGCAGTACTGAATCCAGGGCCTTGTGCATGCTAAGCAAGTGCTCTACCACTGAGCTTCACTCCTAGCCCCTTTTTTATTTTGAGACAGGGTCTTACACAGCCTGCCTCTGGTCTTGAACTCACGATCCTCTGCCTTAGCCTCCATAGTCTTTGGGATTGCAGTTGTGTACATGGCAGCTGGCCTGAGAAAATCTTATATTAATAAAAGTCATTCTTCTCTTCACTCAATGCTATACTCCTCTTTTATTTTTGTCATATTTCATTATCTGCCAGGAATGCAGTTCCAAGGTCACCTATTTCCACCACCTTCCTTTTCTTTCACATTGCCCTTTTTCCCACCATCACTCAGAATGGATACCACTTTGATCCTATGGATATCTTTTTTTCATTGTTCATTTACTGGTTTTAATTTCTCCTATTTAATGATATCCACTCCCAGGATATTCTAAGTTTAACCACAGTCCCACAATGCCAAAAAGATTAAAACATGCTACACGAACAGAACACTATATAGTCTTCATGGAATAAAATGAGAGGATGTTCCTGAAAGGTTGTTGATTTCCCTTTCTACCTGTCCCAAAGCAATAGAATAGCCAGTGAATAGGAGATGAAACTAAACCTCCCTTTCAATTCACCCTTCTCACCTCATCAGCTTCTATAGACTGGCAAAATAAGGATGTACACTTTATTCTGTACGGTCAGTATTCTTTGCATTTAATTACCCTTATGTTCTCCATTTGTGGCAGTTAAATCAACAATACTGATTTCATTTTCAGTGTACAAAATCAAACTACAACAGAAAGTGCATGAACTGAAAGAGTTGACACTCTGGGTGAAGGACCTCCCTTTCCCCAGAATACATAAAACTCAAATGATTCAAACAGAAAAGCAGGATAAGCATCCTACTTTACTGCAGGTATAGTCTTAGGTGTTCTCCCCAAAGCTAGCCTATGATGGAGGATAAAATCATGGGCTCTGGAGTTAGTCTCTTTGCTTGGAAGTCCACCTACCATATGATTTTAGGCAACTGCTTACTATCTCTAAACCTCTTCTCTGTGGGATAGGGATGTCTCTACCTCGGTGACGTAACTTCTACTTCAAAGGGCTGTAGTGAAGATTAAAGAGCATATATGGAGTGCTTAGGCCCACAGTAATAATAATTAGTATGTCTTGAGCATTTACTTTATGCTAGTGTGGCCAGTTGAATAGTTGTCCCCAAAGATTGTGCCTATTCCCAAAAAAGGGATCCAACTGAATGTGCAAACTATCGGACAATATCATTAATATCGCACAGCAGCAAAATTCTACTAAAGATCATTCAGAAGCAACTGCAGCAGTATATAGAAAGGGAATTACCAGAAAATCAAGCGGGATTCAGAAGAGGGCGGGGAACTAGGGACATCATTGCTGATGTCAGGTGGATATTAGCTGAAAGCAGAGAATGTCTATCTATGTTTTATTGACTACACAAAAGCATTTGATTGTGCGGATCATAACAAATTATGGATAACACTTCGGAAAATGGGAATACCAGAACACCTAATTGTGCTCATGAGAAATCTGTACATGAACCAGGAGGCAGTTGTTCGAATAGAACAAGGAAACGCAGCCTGGTTTAAAGTTGAGAAAGGTGTGCATCAGGGCTGTATACTTTCACCCTATCTCTTCAATTTATACACTGAGCAAATAATCCGAGAAGCTGGACTTTATGAGGAAGAACGTGGCATCAAGATTGGAGGAAGACTCATTAACAACCTGCATTATGCAGATGACACAACTCTGCTTGCTGAAAGTGAAGAGGATTTAAAACATTTGCTGATGAAGATCAAAGATCATAGCCTTCAATATGGGTTACGACTAAACATCAACAAAACAAAAATTCTTACGACTGGGTCAGCATGCAACTTCACAATAAATGGAGAAAATATTGATGTTGTCCAAGATTTTGCTTTGCTTGGCTCTATAATCAACACCCGTGGAAGCAGCAGTCAAGAAATCAAAAGACACATCTTTCTAGGAAAAGCTATAGCAAAAGATCTCTTTAGAGTATTGAAAAGCAAAGATGTCACATTGAAGACGAAGGTGCGTCTGACTCATGCCATGGTATTTTCAGTGGCATCATATGGTTGTGAAAGCTGGACATTGAACAAGAGAGACAGAAAAAGAATTGATGCTTTTGAATTGGGGTGCTGGAGACGTCTATTGAATATACCATGGACTGCCACAAGAACCAACAAATCTGTCCTAGAAGAAGTGCAACCAGAGTGCTCCTTGGAAGCAAGAATGGCCAGACTGCGTCTTACATATTTCGGACATGTCGTCAGGAGAGATCAATCCCTGGAGAAGGACATCATGTTTGGAAGAGTGGCAGGTCAACTCAAAAGAGGAAAACCCTCCACCAGATGGATTGACACAGTGTGTGCAACAATGGGCTTAAACATAAATAAGATCATTTGCCTGGCACAGAATCGGCAAGTGTTTCGATCTGCTGTACATAGGGTCGCTATGAGTCAGACTCGACTCAACGGCACCTAACAACAACAACAACAACAACAACAACAACAAAGATATACAGGCACTAATCTCTGGAACCTGTGAATTTTCCCTTACTTGGAAAAAGGACCTTTTCAGGTGTGATTAAGTTAAGGATCTTGAGATGGGGAAATTATCCTGGATTATCTGGGTAGACCCTAAAAGTAATTACAAGTGTCTTTAAAAGCAGGAGATAGAGGACCATTTTACTACAGAAGATAGCAATGTGATGATTGGAACAAGATTCTATGCTGCTGGCTTTCAAGGTGGAGGACTATTCCATCAAAGAATGCAGTTCTATAATGGAAAAGAAAAGGAAACATTCTTCCCTGGAGCCTCTGAAGGAGCTCTGCCTTGCAGACACTGATTTTGGCCCACTGAAACTAATTTAAGACTTCTGACCTCCAGAACTGCAAGAGAATGAATGTGCATTAAGCCACCAACATTGTGGTAATTTGTTACAGCAGCCAGAGGAAACTAATACAGCCAGACACCTAACAATTAGATACACACACACACACACACACAAACATACACACTGTGTGTATACATATACATATATTTGTTGTTGTTATTATGTGCCTTCAAATTGCGCCCAACTCATAGCAACACTATGTACAAGAGATGAAACACTCTCAACACTGTGCCATGCTTGGCACTATGTCAGTGCTTCTCTGCTATTTATAGGGTTTTCAATGGAGGATTGTTTTGGAATTGTTTTCAGGAGTTGGCTGCCAGGTCCTCCCATTTTTGCAGTACTAGGGATCAAACCGAGGGCTTCAGAGAGCATAGAGCAGCACTCTACCAAATGAGCTAAACCCCAGGACTCGTGTGTGTGTGTGTGTGTGTGTGTGTGTGTGTGTGTGTGTGTGTGTGTGTGTGTGTATTTAAACCTAGTTGCATTATGGAAGATTCCACCAGATCAGCACCTTATCTTTGTCATTCAAAAGCTATGGTGTCTTTAAGGAATCTGCTTGAAACAGAAAACAAACCAACACTGTCATATTTGTCGCTGTGGTCTGAATCATAGGGAAATCTGTGGCCTGACTCTGCCTCTGCCCAGACCCAAGTGATGACTATAGCATTTCTGAGGTCCCTGGGAATTTGGGACCAGGTCAGTACTGGTAAATACCACTGGGCCTAAGTTATGACCTAGTATCAAGATCTGTTTGCCCCATATCTAAGTTTAAACTGGGCTGGGATTTAGTTCAGTTGGTAGAGCACTGCTCTGCAGTATCTGAGGTTCCAAATTCGATTCCCAGCACCGCAAAAATAGGAGAAGGACATGGCAATCCATTCCTGAGGCAATCCCAAAACAATCAGCCATTGAAAACCCTATGAGGGTCACTATGAGTTGGACACGACTCCACAGCACCTGACAACAACAACAGTAGCCACATTAGGAAATGGGTGAAATTAATTTCAATAATATATTTTATTTAACCCATATATCCAAAATATTGTCTTAATATGTAATCAATATAAAATTATTCTCTTTTTGTACGGTCTTCACAATTCAATGTGTATTTTATACCTATATCCATCTCAGTTCAGATTTGCCACACTTCAAGTACCTAGTACCAACATCTGGCTACTGTAACAGCACAAAGTCTAGAATAACTTGACTTACTTCCTCCTTCCCACTCTACCTGCCACTCTCATCAGGCACAGAGATGGAGCCAGGGATTTGAGGAATAGGCCAGAAAATTTTAGGGGCTTTTTTGTTATTATGTTAATGCTAAGTCCATTGTGAAAAACAAAGTTGTTTTTCTTTTGAATCATTTTTATTCCAATGTCCATCCTTTCTCCCCTCCAGGAACCAATGACTAGTGTTCTCAGGAAATTTGCCTTATACTTTATTATAACATTTACTTCACTTTGCCTTATAGACAGTTGTTTATGTTTCAAACTCCCCAACTAGACTACAAATGCCTTAAGGGCAGGGTCGTACTCACTGTCCACTCTTTATAGGCAAAAAAAGCCCTGGGATCAGCACTTAGTTATCAATAAGTGTTTGTTGAGTGAATGAATAAATGAATGAATGAAACAACCCCTACAAGGTTGAAGAATGTGTATTATGGAAAGCTTTGTTTCATCTGGTACTTCCCAGTCCATACAAGCGGCTTCCTAATATGCACTGCAGCTACTCAAGGCAATGTTTGGTCACCTCCTGGAAGCTAGGGGAAATACTTGCCTTTATCCTCTGGCTTCTCATGCTCAAGAATTCAATTCATCAAACAGTTCCTGAATAATTCTTGTACTCTAGGTGCTGTGCTGGGTGGTGTGAGATTATCAGAGATGAGTTACAAATAATTCTTGTCCCAAGCCTCAAACAATGTAGTAGGGGCCTTTGACAACTATGCACAAATAATTACACTTTTAAGTAACTTAAGTACTGTAAAGGGCATAAGGAGTCCTGTGAGGGGAGAGGATAAGGAGAGGGGGTTGCAGAAGAGGTTTTATTCAGGGATAATTTTTGAAGTGGTGGCTGAAAGGATACCAGGATTTACACAGTGGGAATGGAGAGAAAGAAACAGATTTTAAGAACCTGACAAATGAGAAAGAAACAATACATAGGTGTGGTGAAATAGAATAGGTGTGGTGAAAAGACTAAATAGGACAAGAAAATGAATCAGACTCTGAAGAATGGAGAAGAAATTGCCATAGAGTGTCAGGGGAACAAACCCCATGAAGAGGAGTGAGGGCTCTCCAACTTGCAGGCACTCTTATAGGTCAGCAACTCCACCAAGAAAAAGCTCTTGAAGCTAGAAATTCTAGAAGGAAGTAAGGTAGGTGTATGTCACACTGATAGTGGCAGAGCCATGAACTGGAGGAATGAAGAGCCCTCTGATCAAGGAAGAGCACATTCACTTCAGAATACAGACAGACCTTTGAACTTTCAGAGCATGTATACAAGGGCACCTGAAAAGCACACATTTTGCACTCAGTAATACACATGTGGAGCTGTAAAGGACATTAATAATGGCTAGCATACATTGAACATGTGGTGTCTGCTAGACTGCAAAACTCTTTTATAAGCATTCTCTTATTTAATCTTCCAATATTACCTACTGCAGTCTCAGGTGGAGAAACAGGTTACATATCTTACTAAGACCAGATAACTAAAGGAGGTAAAGGAAGACTTTTAGTATCTGTTGTTGTTGTTAGGTGCTGTGGAGTCAGGTCCAACTCATAGCGACTCTATGTACAACAGAACAAAACACTCCTCGACACTGTGCCATGCCTGGCACTATTGTCAGTGCTTCTCTGCTTTCATAAGGGTTTTCGATGGCTGATTGTTTCAGGAGTGGGCAGCTGGGTCCTTCTCCCAACTTTTAATATTTTAAATTCATTATTTCTATAGTTTTAAGACTATTCAGATTTTCTCTTTTTGTGTCAGTTTTAGTAAGATATGTTTCCTAGAAATTTAGACAGTCCACTTAAAATTTCAAATTTACTGGCTTAAATTTGGTCATTATTTCCTCTTATAATTTTTTAAGTGTCTATAGGACCAGAGTGATGCCTTTCTTTGCAGCTCTGAAATTGGTGATTTGCCAGGTTTTTCTTTTTTTCTTCCAATTTTGTCAAAAAAATGTTAATTTTTATTAGTCTTTTCAAAGAAATAACTTCTTGATTTGTTGATCTTTTCTGAGTTTGTTCCCTATTTCATTAGTTTCTCCTCTTATCTATATTACTTCCTTCTTTTTTTCTTTAGTTTTATGGGTGATTTTTTTCTAATTTTTTGAAATAAATTCTTAGCTCATTGATTTTTAGCCTTTATTCATGTCTAAGCTATGTATCTAGGACTATAAAATTTCCTAAAGCATGGCTTTAGCTGCATTCTACAACTTTTGTGTTGTATTATTATTTTTTTAATATTTTCTAATTTTCATTGTGATTTCCTTTTTGGTACATGAGTTATTTAGAAGGGTACTTCTTAATATTCAAATATAAGGATTTTCTAGTCATTGTTTTTTAATTGATTTCTTGCTAAATTGCACTGAACTCAGAAATCATAGTTTGAATGATTTCAATCCTTTGAAATTTGTTGGGCATGCTATGAGAGACTCAAGTCAGGTAGACAGATCCTGGAGGATGAGAAGAGTAAGAAAGACCAAAAAGCACTGTGGTACCAGGACATGTGACTAACCGAGCCACTTTACATATCTAGTTCACTCAGCCTTCAGATGATGTCAGTCCAACTTGTTTCTGACATAAGTCACACAGGAGATCCCAAATTAGAACCACACATCAAGTTCAGGCAACCCACAAAACCTTTGTTGTTGTTAGGTGCCATCGAGTGGGTATCCGACTCATAGCGACCCTCATAGGGTTTTCAATGGCTGACTGTTTCGGGATTGCCTTGGGAGTGGCTTGCCAGGCCCTTCTCCCATTTGTGCGGTGCTGGGAATTGAACTCAGGACCTCAGAGACTGCAGCGCAGCACTCTACCAACTGAGCTAAATCCCAGCCCACAAAACCTTTAGAGATAATAAATTGCCATTTTAATCTCCACATTTAAGGGTAATTTGTAATGCATCAATAGTTATGCAGAACATGATAAATTTATGTTCTGTGCAGAACTTCAAACCCGTGAAAAATTGGGTTCAGGTTTGAGTGCCACTCTGAGATGTTAAAATGTAGAGGGTTCAGGTTCAGTTTGTGTTTGTGTTTAAAATTTTAATCCTACGTGTAAATAGACCAATAATTTTTTTAAAAATCTTAGGTATGATAAAATAGCTAATGATAAAAAATAAAACACATAGCCTGGAGTGGTGGTGCACACCTATAATCCCAGCCGCTCGGGAGGCGGAGGTAGGAGGATCAAAAGTTCGAGACCAGGGGCAGTCTGCATAATTTAGTGAGACCCTGTCTCAAAAAAGCAAAAAAATAGGCTGAGAGTACAGTTCAGTGGTTCAGCACTTGCAAAGCATGCAAGCATGAGTCCCTGGGTTCAACCCCTAGTACCACAAAAAAATAAATAAATAAATAAATAAATAAATGAAGTTGTTGTTGTTAGGTGCCATCGAGTCGGTATCTGACTCATAGTGACCCTGCATACAACAGGTGAGAAACACTAGTGTCAGTGCTTCTCTGCTGTTCATAGGGTTTTCAATGGCAGACTGATTTTTGGGACTGGGTTGCCAGGTCCGTCTCCCAAGCCTACAGCACCTGGTGTTCCCAGGTGGTCTCCCATCCAAGTACTAACCAGGCCTGACCCTGCTTAGCTTCCAAGATCTGACAGGATCGGATGCCACAGGGCCATGGCTACAAGCAAATAAATAATAAAAAAATAAAAATAAATAAAATGAATCCCAAAAGCTGAACCTGAACCCAATTTTTCACTGGGTTTGGGTTCAGAATTTTTTTTTCTATACTGGAGGACTGAACCCAAGGTCTTGTGTATAGATGCTTTGGAAGCACTCTTCCACTAGGCTTCATGCCCAGTGCATTTTTTAAAAAATTTTTATTTTGAGACAAGATCTCATTAAGTTATGCAGGCTGCCTCTGGCCTCCAACTTGCAATCCTCCTGCCTCAGCCTTCCAAGTTGCTAGGATTATAGGTGTGTGCCACCATGCCTGGCCTGAAAAAATATTTTAAATGCTTCAACCAGAATGAGTTCAGGGTTCAAATTCAGTCTGAAGTCCTGCTACCTATAAATATGATTTAATCCAAACCCAAACCTAACCCAAACTCTCTAACTTTTAACCTATTGAACCTACACCCAAACCTGAACCCAATCTTTTGTGGATTCATTGAAGGCCTGGTTCTGTGCATATTTAAGTACTTGGATGGGAGACCACCTGGGAATACCAGGTGCTGTAGGCTTGGGAGAAGGACCTGGCAGCCTATTTCCAAAACAGCCATTGAAAACCCTATGAAGAGCAGAGACACATTGACAGTAGTGCTGGGCATGGCAGTGTCAAGGAGTGTTTTGTTCTGTTATACAGAGTCACTATGAGTTGGACCCAACTCGACAGCACCTAACAACAAGAAGTTGGGCATGGTGGCAAACACTTGTAATCCTTGCACTTGAGAAGATGAGGCAGGATGGTTGCAAGTTTGAGACCAGCCTACGCTACACAGTGAGACCGTGTGTGTGTCTTTCATACATACACACACACATTAACACTATAATCAGTGAGTGTAATATTCTATGTGTCAAGTAAGTTCATTAATTTGTGTATCCAAATCTGTTTTGTGTGTTTGTGTGTGTGTGTGTGTGTGTGTGTGTGTGTGTGTGTGTGTGTGGTACTGGGGCTTGAACCCAGGGCCTCGAGCTTGCATGCTCTGCCAGTGCTGGACCACTGAGCTGCACCCACAGCCCATTTTTTTACTTTTTGAGACAGGGTCTCACTAAGTTACGCTGACTGCCTCTGGTCTTGAACTTGCAATCCTCCCACTTCCGCCTCCGGAACCACTGGGATTACAGGTGGATTACAGGCGTGTGTCACCGCGCCCAGCTCCAAATCTGTATTTTTAATGACATCGTTTGCTTTTATAAATTACTGAGAGAAGTGTATTAAAAATCTCTATGATTCTGTATTTGCCTATTCTCCTTTTAGGTCCTTTTTTTTTTTTTTTTCCCAGTGCTGAGGATCAAACCAAGGTCCTCTCACATACTAAGCAAGCACTCTACCACTGAGCATGCTCCATCCCTTAGGCAAGTATAAACTGAGTTCTACCTGGTAAACACAACCTTTTTGTGTGTGTGCTATTGGGATGTTGAATCCAGGACCTCACACATACTAGGCAAATACTCTACCACTAAGCTGCATCCTCAGCCCATTTTTAATTTTTTATTTTGAACAGTGTCCTGCTAAATTGCACATGCTGCCTCTAGCCTCAAACTCAAGATCCTCCTATCTCAGTCTTCCAAGTTGCTGAGATTATAGGTGTGTGCCACCATATATGGCTATTAAACACACAGTCTTATCATTGTCAAGCATTCCTCTTTATTCCTAATAATGCTTTTTGTCTTAATTACTTTCATATCTATTAATATCTTTGATATTAATATAGTGTATTAGTTAGTTTTTCTGTCACTGTGATCAAATACCTGACAGAAATAACTTACAGAAGAAAAGTTTATTTTGACTCATCATTTCAGAGGGTTTCAGTCCATAGTGGCAGGGAAGGGATGGCAGAGAAGATGTGGTGGAGGCTCTTCACATCATGAAAGACCAAGAAGCAGAAAGCTTGGCCGAATCTAGATCAGGTGTTACTTTCAAAGGTCTGTCCCCAATGACTTACTTCTGCCAGCTAGGACTCACCTCCTAAAGGTTCCAGAGCCTCCCAAAACAGTGCCACCAGCTGGGAACCAAGCATTCAAACACATAAGGCAATGGAGGACATATACTCAAACCATAACATAGCTAAATGAGCTTTATTTTGGTTAGTGTTTACATAGTACATCATTTTCCATTCTATTACTTTCAACATTTCACATCCTCAATTTTTTTAAAACAATATAATTATTTTAAAAACCCATACTGCCAATTATGGTCTTCACCCCACCCCCAGTACTAGGGGATTAAACCCAGGCCTCTTATATGGTGGGCAAATGCTCTACCACTGAGCCATACCCCTAGAGCCTTTTTTATTTTTTATTTTGAGAAAAGGTCTCATGAAACTGTCTGATCTGGCCTCTAGTCTGGAACCTCTGATCCTCCTTCCTCAGCCTCTTAACTGTCTCAGCCTCCCAAACAGCTGAGATTAGAGGCCTGCACCAAGGTGCCTTGCTTTCATGTTTTGGGGTTTTTTGTTTGTTAAATTTTTTAATTTTTATTTTTTTGTCATTACTTTGAGAGGAGAGTTGATGAGTTAAACTTTTTGTTGTAATTTTGGTTTTTTTCTGTTTTGATTTGATGGGTGGGTGGAAGCATGGTACGTAGGTGCCAGTATGCCAGCATGTGTCCTCACTGGAAGGAATGGGATCCAGGGACTCACACATGAAAGGCAAGCCATCTACCTGCTCAGGGCACCTTGTTCTGAAGAAAGCTGTAAGTCCTCTTGTTTGTAACTCTTACTAATCAAAAATATCTTTCTTACTTTTTTCTCATTGTGTTTTTGAGTTGCTTTAAGTAGAGCAGGCAATCCTGACCTGAACTTACTATTTAGCACAGCCTGGCCTAGAACTCAGGATCCTCCTGTCTCCATTACCTGAGTCCTAGAATTATAGCTACATGCTACCATGTGGATCTAATTGTAATTTTTTGTTTTGTATTGTTTCATGTGCTATTTATCCTCTTTTTGTTGTTTTTTGTTTCTTCTAATTTCCTTTTTTATTTCAACTCTGGTCTCAAACTTGGGATCCTCCTGCCTTTGCCTCCCTCCTGCCTTAGCCTCACAAGTAGCTGGGATTACAGGAATGCATCAAGGTGCTCAGGATTTGTTTAATTAATTAATTTAGTTATTGGAATTTTTTGTTGTTTTTGTAATTATTTTGCAGGAGTGGGAAGGTTTTATTTTGTTTTGCTTTTTGGGGTTTTTGCTTTGTTTTCTTTGATTTGAAAGAGGTGCCAGTGGGCAGGCCTGTGTCTGTCCCTGGAAGGAATGGAATTCAGGGAGTGGGGCAAGCCATATAAGCTTTCTACCAGTATGGGCTGAAAACCAGACGGACTCACTCTGTGGAAACCTATTGGTCCTTCCTTGGTTGTGGCCACAGGTAATTCTTACTAATCAAAATTACCTTTCTTACTTTTTGTTGTTGTGTATTTAAGTTAGTTTACCTGGTACAGACCAGCCTCCGAATCCCGATCCTCTTCTCCTGCCTCAGCACCCAATGATTACAGGTACACTGTAGCCTGCCTAGCTACCTTTAATTTTTCTTTTTTGAGACCAAAAAAAAAGTTTCCCTGAGAAGAAATGAGGCAGATTACATTGATGATTTCACTATAAAACCTATTCTAAATAATTGTTTGTTACTCAGGCTTTTAAAAAGCTTCTTGTTCAAAGTTTCAATGTGGATAAATGTATTCTTTTACCTTTGGCTACTGATAACTCCTGACTCTTCCAACCCTTCAGGGATAGAATACAGCTGCGATGAACTCTCTATGTCTTACAGAAGGACAAAGTTCCTTAACTGTACCCAATACCCCAACACCCACTAACTATGATTTGAGTTTTAAAAGTACTAGTTTGATATCATTCATCAGCTACTTTGTGACACACACCAGGACATGCTAGTAATAAAAGTAATGAGACTATATAGCTTTATTGATTAAGCACTTAAGTGTTTGGGATGACCTAAGCACTTGACATGTAATACTTCTCTTAATTCTCACTATTTGCCTATAATTTTGGCATTATGCTCCCCATTTACTATGCCCAAAATGAGGCACAGATAGTTAAGTAACTGATAGGTCACAAACTAGGTAAGTGCTATCATAGGAATTTAAACCAAGATAGTCTGACTACCTGCTCTTAGCCATTGCCGACACCATTGCTGACAATGTGCTGCCCTCTCGAGTGGAAAGGATATGATTTATGAGTATGTTGGCTTTGGCAAAGTATAGAATGCAAAATAAACAGAGAAAATAGATATTCTAGGAAAGATCTGTAGGATTTTTTGTTTGGTTTTTGGGGTTTTTTTGTTTTGTTTTTTGTTTGTTTTTTTAGGTACTGTGAGGTTGAACCCAGGTCCTTGTGCATACTTTGCAAGCACTCTACCACTGAGCTGTACCTCCAGCCCCTTTTTTAATCTGTTGTCTTGAGACAGGGTCTTGCTGAGTTACCCAGGCTGCTTGTGGCCTCAAACTTGTGCTCTTCCTGCCTCAACCTCCCAAGTTGCTGGGATTACAGGCATGAGCCACTATGCCCAGCTCAGGTCTGTAGATTTTAATAAAATTATTAATAATTTCAGATGATTTCTCCTCCTATCCAGTAGTTGATATGATGATTGATGTACCACTGGGCCACTAGGCCTTTCAATTGAGTACTACAGGGAACAACTCACACTAATAAGATTTTATGCTAAATAGTATTTCTTGGAACTATTTTTGCCTAGTAAAATTTTAGATTCATAATTCTAGGAGTTCCCTCAGAGATCAATTATTCCAGACCACTCACTTACAACATTAGCAATTATTTTTGGAGGAAGCCTTCTAAGGATCTTTGGCTTTTTTTTTTTTTTTTTTTAATAAGGTCTCTCTATGTAGCCCAGGCTAGCCTTGAACTCATCCTCCTGCCTCAGCCTCCCAAGTTGTGGTATTATAGGCATGTGCTATCACGCCCAGCCATCATTACTTTTTATATTATGTATGTATATGATGTTTAATTTTTTATAAGAACACATCACATATAGTCAAAAAATATATTTTGGTGAAGTCCTGGAGATTGAACCCAGGCCTTACATATGATGAGCATATACTCTACAATTGAGCTACCTCTCCATCCCTAGAGAAATAAAAATTTAAATGATTATTCCTGCTAAGGCATTTCACTAGGGGAAATAATAGTATTTTCAATTCATAGTCTGGAAAAGTTGACTATCCACATGCTGAAGAATGAATTTGGACTCATACTTCACACCATATACAGAAATAAAAGTTAAGCAAAAGACCTAAATGGAAGAATTAAAATTATAAAACTCTTAGAAGAAGATGTAGCAGTAAATTAAATCCAAATAGTCTTGGATTAGGTAAAGGTTTGTTAGGTAAAAACCGAAAGTACAACCAACAAAAGAAAATATAGATTAACTGGACTCCATTTAAATCAAAAGCTTTTGTGCTAGAAACAACATTATCAAGAAAATGAAAAAAACTTCTAGTAGAAAATATTTGCAAACTGTATGCATGATAAGGAACTTATAACAAGAATACATAAAGAACTCTTACAACTCAATAATATAGAGACAGATAACTCAAATTAAAAATGGGCAAAGAACTTAAATAGACATTCCACAAAGGAAAACTAAAGTAACTGGGCATGGTGGCACACACCTGTAATCCCAGTACTTGGGAGGCTGAGGCAGGAGGATCATGAGTATGAAGCCAGCCTGGGCAAGACCCTGCCTCTAAAAAATTAAAAAGTAAAAAATAAATAAGAAAGAAGATGATGATTAAAAACTGGCCAATAAGCATGCAAAAAGATGTTCAACATCATTAGCCATTAAGGAAATACAAATAAAAACCATGAGATACTACTTCACACCCATTAGGATGGCTTCACGCCCATGTTTGTTGTTGTTAACAAGGGTGGCTTCATGCCCATAGACAATAACTAGTGTTATCAAGGATATGGAAAAATTGGAACCCTCATACATTGCTAGCAAGTATGAAATTGATGCAGATATTTTAGAAAACAGTTTGGCAGTTCCTCAAAATGTTAGTCATTATATGATCCTGCAACTCCTCTCTTAGATATAAACCCAAGAGAAACAAAATATACACATTTATACATGAAATCAAATAATCAAAATAGCTGAAGAGTGGGAATCACTTAAATATCCATCAGCTGATGGATAAATGAATAAACTGTGGTATATCTATGTTGTTGCTGCTGCTGCTGCTGCTGTTGTTGTTGTTAGGTGCCATTAAGTCAAGTCTGACTCATAGTGACCTTACGTACAACAGACAAAACACTCCCTGACACTGTGCCATGCCTGGCACCGTACAGTGCTTTTCTGTTATTCATAGGGTTTTTAATGGCTGATTAGTTTTTTGCGGAGCGGGCCTCCAAGTCCACATGTTGGATTATTCTTGGCAATAAAAAGATCTGAGGTATTGACACATGCTCCAACACAGATAGACCTTGAATACATTCTAAGTGAAAGAAGCCAGTCACAAGAGAGCATGTATTATATGATTCCATTCACTTAAAATGTGCACAATAGACTGCAGAGACAGAAAGTAGATCAGTGGTTGCCTACAGCTGGGGATGTGGAAGTTTACTGGGGGTGCGAAGAGTAACTGCTGTCAGGCAAGGGATTTCTTTTTTGTGATGATGAAAATGTTCTAAAATTAGACTGGCATGCACAAGGGTCTAGGTTCAATCTCTAGGACCAAAAATAAACAATAAGTAAAATTAGATTATAGTGATCATTGTATAACTGACAATATGTTGAAAACCATTTTATTGTATACTTTACATGGGTGAACTATATGGTATGTAAATAATAATAATAAAGCTGTTTAAAAGAAAAAAGTCATTCCATTTAATTGATGCAATATAATTTAAGGTGCCACCCCATTCATTATTCAACACTGAAGTTATTTTTAATTTTTCACTCTGCTCAACAATAGTGTTAACCAAATACTTTTATTTTTCAGGACTGCAGAGTTGAACCCAGGTCTTTGTGCATACTTTGCAAGAGCTCTACCACTGAGCTGCACTGACAGCCCTCCTTTTTAAAAATTTTTAATCTTAGGACAGGGTCTCCCAAAATTACACAGGCTGCCTCTGGCCTTCAATTTACAATCCTCCTGCCTCTGCCTTCCAAGTCGCTGGAACTGCAGGTATGTGCCACTGGGCCTGGCCAAGCACTCCATTTCAAAGAACTATTCTTTACTAAAGCTTCTATAAATCTAATGAACATGTGATATCACTGAGGTCATCTATCTAACTTCAAGGTCATGGACTTGTTAATATAGTACTTTGCTGATACAAATAACTGGTATCTTCCACATAATTCTCTCCCATAGAACAAGGTTAATCACGCTTAAGCCTCAAAAATTGTTAGTTTATTTTTTATCTTGAAATAGGGTCTCAATAAATTACACAGGCTCCCTTCTGGCCTGACCTTGGATCCTCCTGGCTCCGCCTCCTGAGTTGCTGGGATTACAGGCCTTGCCACGCCACCGCACCTAGCTACTCCATACATAATTTCAAATGAGACTAAGAATATGATCTTCAATCTAGGATGCATGTACCCAGCTAGAAAGGAAGGGTTCTATCATCATGGTAAAAGGAAAACATTTAGAAGGGGCCAGTGACTCATAATTTACCTAATTACATAAAACCCTACCAAAAGCTAGAAAGAAAAATAATCCAGTCACAAAGGATGAAAGAAATAAAATGAAATAAGAACTATACACTAGTCAGGTATGGTGGCACACACCTGTCATCCCAGCAACTTGGGAGGCAGAGACAGGAGAATCACAAGTTTGAGGTCAGAGGCAGACTGGGTAACTTAGCAAGACCCTGTCTCAAGATAAAAAATTAAAAAGGAGTTAAGGGTACAGCTCAGTGGTAGAGTGCTTGCAAAGTATCTGCAAGGCCCTGGGTTCAAACTGAGTACTGCAACTGCAAAAACAAAAACAAAACAAGACTACACACTAGATAAAACAGTATAAGAAATAACTGTGTTTAATAGTTGAAAGCATCAGAGACACATTTGCAAAAGAGTGGAGAAATAACTAAAAGTTCAGAAGATGTGGGATCTTTTTTTTACAAGATGACAATTTGAGGCAATATCCATCAGATACACTAAAACAAACAGTTTACATGAACAGTAACTAAAATCATACAGCTTTTCAATTCTCACTAAAGACAATAAACTATTTTTCAGTACTTGGAGGCAGAACCCAGGCCTTTCACACACTTTGCAAGTTCTCTATCAATAGGCTGTACCCCTAGCCCTTATTTTTTTATCTTGAGACAGTCTAAGTAAGTTACTCAGGCTGCCCCTGGCCTCGAACTTGCAATCTTCCTACCTCCACCTGCTGAGTCTCTGGAATCAAAGGTGTGTACTACTATACTCAGTGACAATAAACTTGTAACAAAACAAATAGTTTATCTATGCCTATTTTATGTCTTTATGTACTTCCAATTCCTAAAAAGAATTATCAACTGATTGTATTATTTCTGGCAGTATTTCAAGGACATATGTTGCTTTTGGCTTTTTCTACATACATCTAAAAATATAATCACTTTTATTTGTTCTTCTATTTTGTTAGTTTTTATTTACTATATTAACACATGCATATGCTGGGAAAATACTGAATACTCTTTCAATAAATTCCAATGTAAACAACTTGCTGTAACTTTACCTAACCCTCTTAATAATTAATTTTAAATCTATAGATAGGCTTGGTTTCTATGTAAGAAACAATCAACAGAATGTGACTAAGATAAAGTATTCAGGAGAGGTAATATTTAATATGTTTCAGGAAAAGATAATTAACATTTAGTTTTTTCTAACTTGTAAGTTCAGAAGGGTTTACACCACAGATACAAATATAAATAAGGAAACACTAATAAATGGAAAAAATATTTCTCAGATGCTAAGAGTTAGAATTTTGTTATGATGAAATTTGAGGCCAGGGAGAAAGGTAGGGCTAGGGTTCATACACCTCCAAATGACCCAACTACTAAAAAAAAATGGGGTGCATTTTCTGTAGATAATTCTATAGCTGCTATGCAATTCCAAAAGAACAGTTCTAACAAGATAGCTTCAAAAATAATGTCACTTATGTCTCAAAAATTTAACAAGCTCACCAGATTCTACCTAGCATGACCACATGAATAAAGATAAGAAGATGCCTTATTGAAGTCACTACATCTCCACACTTATTTAAAAGACACAGAGAAGCCGGGTGCAATTGACATATACCTGTAGTCCCAGTTACTTGGGATGCTGAGAAAGGAGGATTGCTTAAGCCCAGAAGCTAAAGGACAGTCTGGGAAACACAGCAAGACTTTGTATTGAAAAAGACACAGATACTGATACAAAGGTTACAGCACATGCTTAGTGGGAAAGTGGGGAAGCACTAGCCTGGAAAATCCAGAAAGTCATGTTGGTTAGGCCTGATTCACTTACACTGGCAGGGCTCTCTCTCAAGGTCTTCACTTCCTCATAAAAAATAGTAAACAGGTTGCACTCATTAAAGTCCTTTCTACCATATGACTCTAAGGTGTCTTGCAGTTTCATCTCCAATGATATAATACTCATAGTTTATTTATATTAAATCACCTTTGATACATTTATTATCAGAAATCATTCACATGGAGAATGAATTATAATGTTTTACTCCCTATGTTTCAAATCAGAAACAGAAATTCAGAACTCAACTATAGCATTTTAATTTTTAAATCAAAATAAGATGACCAGAATCATAAAACTTAGCATTCACAAAATTGTGCCTAGGAAAAAAATGTAACAGATTATTAAAATCAAAAGAACATTTGACAGAGAAAGAGTTCTTAAAACTATGCACTCAAAATCTGTGAACATGTTACAAGGTATGGGAAAAGTCCAGCCCAAAGTCAACATAGAAGGACAAACTGATTCTGAATTTCCTAAGGACACATGTTGAGGAAGAGAATTCTTCTCTATTTCCCTATCCCTCAGTCCCAAAGAAGAGCATTTAAATTACATACATATTTGGTAATATTTTATAGAAAACAAATGCCCAGATATAGGGACAATTTAATATTTTCTCTTCAATTTGTTTTTTATAGAAGACATGTTAATTTCATTTTGAACATGATATGCCAAATATCCTGAGCTTCCTGGAATGAAGTCATGTAACTCCCCAAGGAATTTCTTCATGGTGTCAATTGATATATACCCTATAAAAATAAGAAAATGTATATATATTTGAAATCCTATCATAACATCTGATTTCCAGTCTCTTTATTCCAGTTAAGATTTTTAAAGAATGTTTTTCAAAAAGAACAAAAAAGAAGAAATAATACCGGTGAGAAGATTCTCCATGAAATCAGATAATCTTTGAGGAACATACTCCTTCTCCCTACCATCTCCTACCTCCTTTTAAAACACAGATACTTACTTGGCCACTTTCATTACTGAGAGTGTGATGTCCAGATTGGGGCTGGACTATAAAAGTACCTAGACAAAAATAACTAAGAATGACTGGCTTAGAGGGTGATCACTTAAAACTACCTCTCCAATTGTCTACTACAACACAAACAGATTATCTTCCCAATTAGAACAGGCAACACTTTCCTGCACTGTTAACACGGATAACATTCTATGGTGAAAAATTAATGGGGAAATCTGTATTACTGCTCAGTCAACAAAGGCTATAGGTGTGAGTAATTTTGATGTCATTAATAATCTGAAATAGATATGAATATCAAGAAACCCTGCCCAAATGGAGAAAATTTAAGAACTCATTAATGTTAAACAATGACTTGATAGCAATTGCTTACTATTTGAATGATTACATTTTATGTGTAATGCAAATGTTTGTGGTTTATACTAAAACTGAAATTGAATACTGTATAAAAAAATTCTCATAGAGTTTAATATGACTAAACTCAAAATAACACTATCATCAATATCAATAGGATATCTATGCATATATGGTAGTTTCATTGTTTCTAATAATAATTAATCATTAAAATTTTAACTATGAATCCAACTATTTTAAATTGATTGGTATTTTTAAATATATTTTCATCGTGGTCATTTACTTTATTAGTTCTTTTGAAGCATTACCACTATACTCCTTCTAAGTTCATGATGTTTGCCTAATGGCTAAGTATCTGTACAAAAAAATTGGTGAAGAAAAATATGTTTATTTCTTTGTATATGTACACTGAGGTTTCTAAATACACATGTGAGGAAAGGAATAAGAAAAATTTCATTAGTAAAGTGTAAGTATAAAAAAGCATAAATATAAGAAGAATAAATGTGATATTATATCTACATTTTGGTTTTCACACACAGTTCCTGGCTTATAACTCCCTTCCCAAAGCAGGCCATAGAAACTAGAATTTCTCTTCCCTAGAATAGGTCATAGAAATACTAAATTCTCCCCATCTTTCTGTCTTAGAGCTGGATACAGATAAATTCTCTGTCCTACCCTTATCTGATGGTAGGGAATAAGATTTTCCTTATTCTAGGAGGATCCTGCCTCATACTTGGGAGGGAAGAGTGCTGCACAGAGAGGCCAAGAAAAGTGCTAAAATAGATAGGTCTTGCTGGGTTTCTTTACCCACTCTATTAGCATTATGTCATACCCATTTTGCCCAATCACATTTCAACACAGTTGTCCATACTTCAATTATGCCCATGCAATGAAATCTCCATAAAAACTCAGAATGACAGGGAACTTTCAGATAGCAGAACATGTGGAGGTTCCAAGAAGGTGGCACCTTCAGAGAGGGCATGGAAGTTCCTCTCCCCTTCTCCCATACCTCACACTATGTGTCTCTTCATCTGTATCTTGTGTAATATGTTTTATAATAAACAAGTAAACATAAGTAAATGTTTCCCTGAGTTCTATGAATGGCCCAAGCAAATTAACCAATACCAGGAGGTGGGGTGGGAACCCCAACAGCCAGTCAGTTAGAAACACAGGTAAAACAACATGGGCCTTGCCATTGACATCTGAAGTGGAGGAGCAGGATATCCTTGGGGACAGGGCTCTTAATCTGTGGGGTTGGATGCTACCTCCAGGCAGACACTATCAGAACTGAATTGGATTAAACGATATCCAGCTGGAGGCTCCTACAGAACTGACTGCTAGCTCGGTATGTGGAGAAAACCTCACACATGTCTGGTGTCAGGGTGTTTATGGCATGAGACCACAGGAAAAAGAGACATTTGTTTGTTCCTGACATCTGATATCAGAAGTAATCTGTGTTATAAACATACAGTAGTAGAAACAGAGCCTGAATCAATTGTTTTTCCTTCTATATCTTCGATTAGACACTTACAGCATCAGATTATTATGGCAGTTTTGAATTAGGTTTTGAAACCACTCTAGAACAGTTTAAATGAGTGAGTTTAATAAAAGGGTATTGCCATACCAAGCTGTGAGGATGGCAGGCATATTACTGGACCTCAGTATTAACTAGAGCCTGCTATTATCAATCACTTTCACACTGGTCTCAAATTTTTCTCTACATTGTTAGCCTCATTTTCCTTTTCTGGGGCAAGTTGGCTTTCTTCTCATGGTAGAAAATGTGGCCACTGAGCTGAGTGTATAGCTTAGTGGAGTGGAGTACCTGCTTAGCATACATGATGCACTAGGTTTGATTCCCAACACCAGACACACACACACACACACACACACACACACACACACACACACGCACACACACACCACACATACACACACTAATAGTTCCTACCACACATACACACACTAATAGTTCCTACGTTTTACATCTTAGCACTTTGGCCACCTGAGTAAGAATGATTTGACTTCCTGTGTATCATGCCTAAAAATCCAGAAAACAGCTGCAATTAGCCCAAATAAAATGATATTCACTCCCAAAGCAACTGATGGGGCCACAGAACAAGCTCATGTTTTAGAAAATGCCTTTCCTGTGTTATTCTGATGAAGTGGGAGGAAGAAGAGAGTTCCTAGGAAAGACGTTCTTGATGGACAATCCCATATGTGTCTGTGGTAGCCAATCTCCAGAAGGCCCTGAATGAATGATTCCTACCTCCTGGTAGCATGGGTAGTCCTCTACCACTTTGTACTTGGGTTGGCCTACAGACCAACAGCACATGAGAGAAGTGATGGTATGTCCCTTCTGAGAGTAATATATAAAAAAGACTGTGGCTTCTGTCTTAGGTATGCTCTTTCTCAGTCTTGAAATTCTCAGTCCAAGAGAAGCAAGCTACCACGTTGTGAAGAGCCCTTATGAAGAGGCTCTCCTGGTGAGGAGTCTTTGGCCAAAATTCAGCAAGGATCCAATGCCTGCCTACACTGCATGAGTGAGTTTGAAGTGGGTTTTCTACTCCCAATTGTACATTGGAATGAGTATAGCCTTGCTGACAACTTGACTACAAATTTATGAGAGAAGCTGAGAGAGAAGTACCCAAGTAAGGAAACTATGAAATAATAAATGTTCATTGTTTTAAGCCGCTAAGTTTTAGAGCAATTTGATACCCAGCAATAGATAACTCATACAGCATCTATTACAGGTTCCCAACTTAATTATCAGAACCATTTTGGTTTGGAAATTTTTGTCTGCAAGGTATTTACAATTATTAGTAATTGTTTTCTTACTCTTTACTAATCACTTGTGTAACTATCAATCAGAACTTCTTATCAGGCATGATAACAAGTGATGTCAAACTAAGGGATTTAATTCCAGTCAAAAGCTATAAAACAAAACAAAAGCCCTTGACATTTTAGGGGATGTTTGGCAATGTATAGAGACTTTTTTTGTTGTCACCACTTGGGGAGCAGGGGGCTATGCTACTGGCACTTAGTGGACAGAGGCCAGGGCCTCTGTTACACATCCTACAATGCATAGCACTAATAATGACCCACTTCTGCCCAAAGAATTATTTGGCCTAAAATGCAACGAGTGCCAAAAGTGAGAAGCTCCGTTCTGGGGCAAAGCTCCGACTTGTATTTTCTATAATGAAAGATTAACAGTAATTTTATTTTCAGAAAATTAACAGTCACTGAGTTGGACCCACTCCATTTTGAGGAAGAGATAGTCAAATTATAATCACAAAAATTGATACCACAGTCTAAATAGAAATCTTATTGTTTAATTAACACAATTTGGTATTTTTCTAATATGAAATTAGTCCTACTAATTCCCTACTACTGGGACTAATGGCTCATGCCTGTAGTCTCAGTGACTCAGGAGGTGGAGGCAAGAGGATTGTGAGTTGCAATCCAGAAGCTGCCTGCATAACTTAGCGAGACCCTATCTCAAAATAGCAAAATAAAAAAATTAATTAAAAACGGGTTGGAGTTGTAGCGCAGTGGTAAAGCACTTGCAAAGTAAGTGTAAAGCCCTGGGTTCAACTCCAAAGTACCACAAAAACAAACTACTTAATTAAAAAATATATAAAGTGCTTCTACAAGGCTATTTTCTATTACTCAAAAAGAAGAAAAACTAAATAAAACAAGGCCAGGCCTGGTGGCATACACATATAATCCTAGCAACTCAGGAGGTGGAAGCAGGAGGATCACAAGTTCAAGGCCAGAGGGAGCCTGTGTAATTTAGTAAGACCCTATCTCAAGATAAAAAATTACAGAAGAAGGCTGGGGGTGCAGCTCAGTGGTACAGCACTTGCAAAGTGTGAGGCCCTTGGTTCAGCAACCCAGTACCACAAAATCAATCCATCAAAAATAAAACAAATGGCTAGAAAAAATGGTAAGACGGCATAGAAGACATCTAGGAGTTTGTGGACTAGTTATCAGAAGTAGTTTTGACACTGCTAAATAATCAGAAAATGTTGAATATACAAATTATTTTGAAATGAATTTTCAAAAACCCAGAGAATTACTGTTTTATATATTGCTGTGCTATATATCACATAGCAAGTGTGTGTGTATATATATATGGGTGTGTGTATATATATACACATAGCAATTTTAAAAATATTTCAGATATCAGCAGGGCCATTCATGATGGAAAGACTTCAGCTGAGCTTCTAGACCAAGACAGACTAAGGAGAAGGAACTACAGCCTACTCCTGAGATGATTAGCCATTGAAAACCCCATGAATAGCAAAAAAGCACTGTCAAATATAGTGCCAGAAAATGAACACACACCCCCGAACCGGCTGAAAAGCATTCAAGAAACAACTAGGGAAAAGTTGCCTCCTCAAAGTAGAGTGGACCTTAATGATAGGAATGGAATAAAGTCCATGGGACCTCCACTTGCTGATATAGCACAACACAAAATGAGAAGAAACATCGTCTGCAACAATGGGCTCAACAATAAACTCAACATAAAAAGATCATGTGCATGACACAGTGTCAGGTAGTGTTTCATCCTATTGTATGAAGTGTTGCTATGAGTTAGACCTGACTTGAGGGCACCTAACAACAGCAATGTGTGTGTGTGTGTGTATGTGTGTGTGTGTGTTTGTATGATTTTTTTGTTTGTTTTTTTGGTGCTGGGGATTGAAGTCAGAGCCTCATGCATGCTAGGGAAGTGCTCTACCACTGAGCTGCATTCCCAACCCCTAAAAATATTTTTTTTAAATCTCTGCCTTTCAAATTGTTATCAATGACCTCACTGAATACAACCCAGATCAAACTATCCCAATATCTACCTCAGTCAGAATTACCCAAATACCAGTGGCAACTTTTAATTGGTTCCTACAAGATTTAAAGGGTTATGGAAGCTGTCACCAAGGGTCTAGAAGATATGCTGCAAGTCCAGGCAATGTGTACAAGGGTCAGTGCCCTTTGGAGAACTCCTGAAGGGGGCTGATGGATGAAGCTTTGAAGGTGGAGCCTAAGCAACAACAGAGACCCCAGGATGGTGGCAATGCCAGCACCATGAAACATCTATCAAGGGAAGCTGCGAGCAAAAAGCAGAGTCAGCCCAGGAGGGCCATTTGTGCTGCAAATGGCAGGGCCATGGAGGCTGAGCCATGCAAGCCTGTTCAAGCTCAGATGATGCCAGATGCCAGATGATGTCACCTGTGCCAAATGCTAAACTTGAACCAACAGGTTTTACATGTCTAGCAGGGTATCAGTCTTGCTACAGATGGATGTTTCCTTTCTGTGCATCCACTTCTTTTTGGATTGGGAATGTCATTATAGGTTAGAAGTATGGAACTTATTTTTTGTTTTTCAAGGAGCCACAGCTAAGTTTGCATTGAGTCTCAGTGGAGACTTTGGACTTAAGACTTTTGAACACAGTTGAAGTTGTTAAGACTTTGGAGACTCCTGAAGTTGGACTAAATGCATTTTGTATTATGAGTTGGCCACAGACCTTTGGGTGTCAGGGATAGAGTGTTATGGTTTAAATCTCAATGTTCCCTGAAGGTCATGTGTTTGAACACTTGGTCCCCAGTTGGTGGCACTGTTTTGTGAAGGTCCTAGAACTTTGAGAGAGATTCTTGCTTCATGGAAGTGGCTCCTCTGGGGAGGGCCTTTGGAGGTTTTTTTTTTTTAATAAGACTTCCAGCCCGGTTTGCTGTCTGCTTCCTGCCCCACAATAACATGAGGTTATCCACCACAGGCCCTGCCACCACACCATGCTTGCTCTGCCACCATTATGTGCCAATCCTATAACTTTGAGCTTCCAAAAATATCTCTTCCCATATAAGATTGCCTCAGTTGGTTTTTCTGCTATAGCAGTAACAACTAATTTGTTGTTGGGTGCTGTCAGAGACAACTCATAGCAATCCTGTGTGCAACACAATGAAGCATTATCCAACACTGTGCCACACATGTGATCTTTGTATGTTTGAGCCCACTGTTGCAGTTACTATGTTTCTTCTCATTTTGAATTGTGCCACATCAGCAAAAGGATGTCCCAGGGGCTTTACTCCATTCCCATCATTAAGATCAACTCTACTTTGAGGAGACAACTCTTCCCCAATCATTTCTTGAATGCCTTAGAGCCTGATGGGCTCATTTTCCAGCACTATATTTGACAATGCTTCTCTGCTATTTATAGGGTTTTCAATGGCGGATTGTTTTAGGAGTGGGCTGCCAGGTCCTTCTCCCTAGTCGGTCTGGAAGTTAAACTGAAATCTATCTATCATTGGCAGCCCTGTTGGTATCTGAAATCCTGGTGGCATAGCTTTCAGCATCAGAACAACATCCAAGCCCTCACAGTATGGCAAACTGACAAGACACGTGGGAGAACTGACTAATAGAGTTCCCTTAATTCCACCCTCTCAATTTCAGCCTCAATTAGCTGTATTCTCTTTATGTGAGCCACTCGTATAGGAAACTAGGTATCCATGGATAAGTTCTGGGGCATCTGTAACCTCTTTAAATTACATGTAAAGTTTGTCATGCATGTGTGTGAGTGAATGTATGTGTGTGTATGCATGCTAGCAAAAGGGGCCTATGTTCCATTCAGATTCTCAGAAGAAACTATGACTGAGGTTATCCATATAATTTGTCTTACAAATTAGGATATTTAAGAGTAAAAACTGATGCGAGGTATGTGTGAGGTCCTCAGTTCAATCCCTAGCACTGCACAACAAAACAAAACAAAAAAAATTGATGCCAGAAAAACAGGCTTAAATTGGAACTGTCTCATATAAACAGGGGCAAGTAAGTATTCACTCTATCTAGAGACCACTCTACTCTTGGGTCAATTCTGCAGGTTACTTTATTATTTATTTATTTATTTATTTATTTATTTATTTATTTATTTATTTTGTGGTACTCAGGTTAAATCCAAGGCCTTGCACTTGCATACTTTGCAAGTGCTACACCACTAAGCTGCACCCCCAGCCCATTTTTTTACTTTTGTTTTGAGACAGGGTCTCACTAAGTTATGCAGACTGCCTCTGGTCTCAAACTTGTGATCCTCCTGCCTCTGCCTCCCAAATTGCTGGGATTATAGGCATGCACCACCACACCCAGCCCCAAGGTTATTTTCTTAACATATATGATGTCTCTTCCACTACCATGGAGGCTCTACTTTCTAGGCAACTGAAGTACAACAGCAGCTTTATTCTACACTCTATTCCCACGTTTCTTCCCCAGATGGGTTTACTATAAATTTTAAGTTACCTGTTACCATGTTGTTAACTGGATAATTCTGAAGAGGGAAGTACATCTGCTTTTCTATAACTGGAGTCCTTATAAAATGCTCTTCTGTGCTGTAAAATGCAACATAGAGAAAAATCACATTTCTATGTGACTTTTTGGATTTGTATTAAAAATGAGAACTTATTCCAGACAATATACATAGTAACTTAATGGCTCTTTGATCAGACTTTTAGTCTTATTGAGTGAAAATCTTAATCATTAACTTCCTTTGTGCTTCAAAATAAGACAAGGACCCATAGAGATATTTGGTTTTCTTGGCCACTTTACAAAGAAAATATTTATTAAGCATATAGAAGCCTGGGTCTTTTCTCAATATCCTTGAAAGTACAATAATACAGTAACATATGCATGTTGTTGTTGTTAGGTGCCGTCAAGTCGGTATCCGACTCATAGCGACCCTCTGTACAACAGGGGAAACACTATTGTCAGTGCTTCTCTGCTGTTCATAGGGTTTTCAATGGCAGATTGATTTTTGGGAGGGGGTTGCCAGGTCCTTCTCCCAAGCCTACAGCTTCTGGTGTTCCCAGGCGGTCTCCCATCCAGGTAC